>JAQQRF010001544.1:0-10781 GCA_030523145.1 Trissolcus brochymenae | reverse complement strand
GCCGGGTAACGACCTCCGGGATACCTTCGGGGATGTACTCAGATAAACCCTGAACTTGATAAACAACAATCCGCGTTGCTCATTTTGAGCAATAAATATTAACTGCACAAAACAGGAAATCGTTTAACAAGAAAGTGTCAAATGATCCTATATCACTAGGTTTCAGAGTCGACTTTTTTCATAGATGTTGTTGACTTATTCTGTTGTCATATTACTTTTAAATACATTCCAATACACTTTTCGACAAAGTTTCAAGTCAATTGCTTCAGCAGAAAAAATTTTATGTCAATTTTAATTTTACGGAAGTCAAGTTTTCATAAAATTCAAAACTTAAAATCGACATACAATCTGACATCGTAGTTTTCATTATGTCACAAATGATTGAAAATGTTTATATGTATGTTCAAATAAAATGATTATGTATATACGTGCATTATAATAATTTATTTTTTCAAAAGAGTATTACTTGTTCTATCTTTCACGTAGAAGTTATACAATTATAAAATTTTACATTGAACGCAAACAAAATAAATGTTTCGTATTTGTATGTTTTAATTGTACAAATTTGATGGTCGAGGTTTGGCTGCAGTGCGCTTTTTGTTATTATAATCACGGCGCATATCCCTAAAATAAGTCTCAATAGGTGATTCGCACACTGCCAACTGTTTGTAGTTATCGATCTGAATCCATTTTGTTTTGATTTGCTGGATCAGATCGTTCTTCTTTTGTAATAGCTGTTGAATCTCTACTTTGACTCTTTTTACTGAGGAAAAATTTAAAGTTTAGTATGTTATTTTAATTTCATGCAATTTGTTAGGTGTCGCAAAATACTTACTCTTTTGTTCTCTCTGTTCTTGTGTAGGTTTCTATTTTTTATGGCTTTGGCTGCTGAAACAGTTAAGAATAAAAAATATTGATTTTTAAATGTAATGTTTTTGACGTGTTTTTTTTTTCTTTTCAAAAAATATATGTAAAATACTTTTTAATACCTTCCATTTTTTTTGATACCACGGCAGTGTAGCTGGATTTTACTTGTTCCTCTCCTTCCATGATATCATTCCATGACACTTTTTGTGAGGAACTTGCGGTTGACGGCTCATTCTTCTCTGAATCCGACGAGACATGATTTTCTGCAACTTCTAAGAAAAAAAAATTCTATAGAAATGTGCAATACTACACTTCCAAATCAACGTAAGTTTGTTTATCAATTGTTTATATATTTAATTTTGAAAGGAAGTAAAATGTGAAAAATAAAATTTGTACAATGTAATAGTGTACCTTCGATTTCTTTGTCTTCCGCAATTCTTTCTTCATTCTGATCTTGGGATTTCTCCAACTTTTTAAAAGTTCTTTTTTTTCCTTTCGTAATGGCGGCCATTGATGATTGCACTGTAAAAACAACATAATATTACATTAATTTTATAGTTATTAGAATATTTTGATTTTTTTATAACAAACTTACGTTGTTCAATGATGGTATTGTGAAGACCAGACATTATTTTTTCTGTGCAAGTAATTACTTTTTTTTGATTAACTGCATCATTTTCTCGTCCATTTTTTCTGAAAACAACTACATACATTGATTAAATTAGATTGATTGATTAAATAAATTGTCATGCTAAATAAAAGCAATAAATTCATTGTCGATTCCGAAGAAAATGTGTAAAACTTGATATAACCTAAAAACGTGAAAAAATATTAACTATAAAAAGTATACACATTTATGCGAAACAATCTATTCACGCGTTTAACAAAATTGATGTATAAAAGTTCATTATACTTACAACTCTTCTTTCCACTTCTAATGAACAATTGACCGAAGTATAAGCTCCTTACACTACGATTAACAAAGGTGAAACGATAAGTGTCGTAATATGATTGCATTCGATGAATGGTATTGGCGCCCACTATGTTAGTGACATGTGTTCATAAAACCATATATTTTATCATTCATCCAAAACCTTCATAAACATAATATTCAATACGTTCCTCAAAATTAAGTAATAATTGGTTATATTGACTTACAAAATTAACGAATATTCGTTTTCACTTGTATTTAAACAATGTTTTTTATAAATCCCTATGAATGAGAACCAGCCTTAATGCTGCAAACGATAGGTTGGTACGGCCTTCTTATAATGTTTTTAAACACCAATGTCTTCCGAGTTGTTTATACATCAGTTATTCATAGCGTTTCACAAAAACAATGCATTGCATAAGTGGTTTATGCATAAGAGTGTTTATGAGATTTGTGTGTAAGAAGTAAGTGAAGGGTGAGAGTGAGAAGTGTATCATGAAACCGGAAGAATTTGCAGACTATGTTGCAGCCAAACTTGCTGACAATGTATCCAACCATAAGGACTTAAACGATGCCTAATATTCATTCGGGATATACAAAAAGGTCAGCTTTAGATTACACAAACTAATTTCATAATATTGCAAATCAATTCAAGTGAAAAAAAAACAGTCCATTTTTCGTAGGCTTGCAAGTCAAATTTTTTTTTACATTGGAACACCTTAATCCAATGAGTTATTATTCTTGCATACAATTAAATACATTATTTGTTAAAGTTTGAAGTGAATAGGTTCACTGTAAAAAAAGTTATGTCAACTTTCAAATTACAAATTCCAAATTTCATCGCTTCATAAAAATTGAAATCGCCATACATTTTTTTACACTGAACCGATTTACTTTAAACTTATGCATTCGTCAACATAAAGTTAAAAATTTTTTTGTGTTTAAGTGAAACTAATTTTTTTTTTTTTTTTTTTCAGGTATTTTGTGGAAAGAAAAAACTTAATAAATCTCATTATAGTAAATATTACAGGTCTCTCCAAAGCGGTTGCGTTCAGCGCAGAATAAAAGATATTCGGCAGCAGCAAAATGATCGCAAGTTTTTGGATAGTAGAGAGTCTGTCAAGGAAGCTAACTCTTCCGATAAAATCCATGCTTTTTCTGCTGTGTCCAGGAATAGTATCATAGGAACGGGAGCAATCTCTCCCAGCGAAATGTGCATAAGTGTCGAGGCAGCTAAAACTGTTACGGAAAAAAATAATACTTTTCCTGTTACAATACAGAGTGGCAGCTCAATGTCTGTCGAGGAAGCTAACTCTCCCGATAGAATCGATGCTTTGTCTGCTTTGTCTACGAGCACTAGCATCGTAACTGATGAGGGAGCTAATTCTCCCAGCGAAAAGAATCATTTTTCTCGAGTTTCAAAAATGAACGGTAGCTCAGTAACTGATCAGAGAGCTAACTCTTCAGATATAATCGATGCCTTCCCTGCTCTGTCCATGAGCGGTTGCATATTAACTGATCAGGGAGCTAACTTTCATACCAAAAAGAATTCTTTTCCGGTTTCAAAAATGACCGATAACACAAAATCCGTCAAAAAAGCTAACTCTTGTGACGAAATTGAGGCTTTGTCTGCTTCTTGTATGAGCGATAGCTCAGAGTCTGCTAATAAATACAATTGTCACAGTTTTACATGACATAAAAAATCTACTGTCGAACAGAGAGTTGTATTATCGAAACACAACAATATTAAGTCAAATTCAACTCTTGTAAAAAATATTGAAATCACACAATCGGAACATGCTATAATGCAACAGAAGATTTTGGTAGACTTGGTTCCAATTAAACCAGATGGTAATTGCGCCTTTCGTGCCATGTCTCATGGTTTATTCGGACATCAGAATAACCATGAACAAATAAGGTCAACCATTGTACAATATGCTTTTGATAATTGGAATAAAGTCATTGTATATTACTGTTTAGTGGTTCTAAACTATGGATTAAGTGTAGATGCTGGTCACAAATTTCATTCATCAAAAGAAGAATATGGAAATGATATGTTACGATTCGTTTTCTACGGTTCAGAATTAGAAATTTCATTATTTGCATCTGCATTTAAAACCGAGGTTTACGTTTACACTAGAGATCCGGATGGTCATAATAATTTACAATTCAGAGCATTACATGTATCACAAACAGATCCTGCTGAGAAAAAAATCTTTATGTTGTTTTCAGGTTCGAATAGTGGTGGGCATTTCGAACTTATAAAAGTTAAATCAAACATTTCCGAGTCTTATTTTTCAAGTGAAAATTCAAAAACATTGTACACAGCGTCATTATTTGTAGCAACTGGTCAAAATCACGCAAAAAACAAACGTGATTATGTTAATCATATTCTTGTTGCGAAAAAATGTTTTATAATAAATATGAACACCAAAAAACATTTACATGTACAAAATTCAATTAAGTCAACAAATAGATTGCCAAAGAATAACACTAATGAATTGATAACTGTAGTTCATAAGAAAAGTTTCAAAAGAAATTAGAATACACTAAACAAAAGTATTGAGAGAAATGTTAGTGATATAGAGCATTCTGAAAAGTATAACGACTTGAATCAGTCATCGCAAGGGATAGGGTTAAACAATAAAAGTGATTTGAATCTACCGCTTAAGAAAAAGGCTAATAAAATCTTTAAATCTAAAAATATTGTATTACTAAATGAGCCAGTCTCAGAACCAATAATGGAATCATTATTAGAAAATAAGACCGATGCAAAACTGAATATTCTAGCTGAGAACAGTTGTTCAGCTACAAAGAGTAATATGAATGTAACCGTTGGCACATCAGCGACGAATAACAAATACGAAACGAAAAAATCGTAATTACACAAATTTCGAAACAAAACTTAGCAAAAAATATTATCATTCAGTGGACCTGAAGAAAAAAAACAATTCTCTATTTCAGTGTTTTAACACTGCTTTAACAGAAGATTGTAAACAACCTGACTTACGAAACGAGATAATTAATTATGTTTTAGATAACTGAGATGATCAGTTACTTGTACTGAAGTCATACTTTGATAACGAATTTAGTAATAAGCAAGAATACGAATTACATTGTATGAATAATAACTTTAAGGGTTCATGTTTTGAAATTTTAATGTTGACAAAGTTGTATGAAAGAAAAGTTTATATTTATAAAGAAAATGGAAATTCTTACACTTGTGTAGGGATGTTTGGCTATGCTGAGACGACTGAAAATGAAATCATTGAAATTATTTCGAGTAACATAGACCGGAACTTCAGTGTTTTGAGTGACACTAAAACAATGCTTATAAATGAAACTAAACAATCAAAATGTAACGATATTCCAAATTGTTTCAACGTGTAGGAGTTTAGAAGTGATGAAGAGTATCATGTAGATAATGCTATAAAATATAGAAAACATGAATCGGAAAGTAACCCATTAACTTTAAAGAATCATAATCCATCTAATAATGATGAGATTACACAAAAATCATTATATACCACCGGTAGCGATTTACCATCTTCAAGTATGAGCAGCAAAAAAGTGCCTATCGATAAAGTTCACTGTACTAATAAAAATAATGATTGTTCATTAGTTAGCACTTTATGCGGTGACGAAACTATGGATGAAATAAAGAAATCGCTGACGTATTTCGGAAATTATATAGATTATTTTTTCTGTGATAAAGAACACCAAAATTATGCTTATGACCCTGAAATAGACCAACCTGTAGACGACAAAATGATGATAAAATTATTGGGAATGAGTTGTCGTCAAACACTACACATGAAAATGTATACGGAGAAGACATATCGAAATCAGGAGAGATTGACGTAAAAAAGCGAAATATAAGTAATAATACATACACTGTTCATATGAACAGTGAGTCTGATTCTTCGGCTGAGTTTGATGAATCAGAAAGTAGCGCTATTAAAACAAATAAAAAATTGGAAAAAAATAAAAATTTTAAGAATAAGAAACACAATATCAAAAATGATAAATTTTCGGAATTATTAGGTGTAGTGGAAATTAAAAGGGAAGGCTTGTTTGACATGGTAACTTAATAAAGGAGATCCATTATGAAAGAATTAAGAGCGCAATTAAAAATATTGAATGTACATGTTTTCTCTGCATTAGAGAAACTCGATTAAACAAACAAAAGTTTTATACTACTTATCTTTATTGCTGTATTTCAAATACCATAAAGCGGCATGAATTCAGATGCTATCTTATAGATTATGATGAACCAAGATGTAGATTATTTATAAAATGTACACACAAAATACAGGATGTTGTACATCATCCGACAAACAGAATTGGTCTCAAATATCAACAAGTTAGAGGGCTTATGAAAGATGAGCTGAAAGCTAAGTTACTGTACCAGAAACCGAATTCTATTCGCAAAGAAATGCTATCAAACCTAAATATGGAAAAGTTTAATGATGGAGATCCTGGGAACATGACATCTTTATCAGTAATAAAAAAAGCTAAATCTGAAGATAACGTGGAACAAAGGTTAAATTTGCAATCAGGTAACTTGACAGATCTCGTAGGTTTATACTTGAAAGAACGAGAAAAGAACCACACCTTTTTCAAAGCTTTACAATTTCCAATCGCAGTAAAATTATTCGATCATAGAAATTTACGTTTATTGATAGAAAATGCTAAATTAAAGAAAGCAAAATCAGTTATACTTCACGCTGATGGGACGGGAAATGTTTGTCGACCGCCGAATGGTTATCAATGGCAAAGGATTTTTTATTATTGTTTAGTTACAAAGTTGACTGATATTACTATACCTCTATTTCAAGTTATTACAGAACAACATGATGTTCATTCTATACAGACAATGATGACTGATTTTATATTTTATGTTAGAAGCGTTTGCAAAAGTTTACCATTCACAATAGCTATAGTTACTGATTGGAGTTAGGCCTTAATGAATGGGATACTTTTGTCATTCAATTTAATGGACATTAAATATACAGACAATACACAGAAAGTGAAAAAAAAAATTTCCATCTTCATTAATCATTTTGCTGTCATGTTGGTCTCATATTCAAAGAAGGGTATCAGAAAGTATCGAAAAAGATTACTCAGTTTATCAAGATATCAAAGGGATGCTTTTAGAATTAATGGCGCATTTAATGTTGTGCAGAGACATACAAATCCTTGATGGAGTTTTCGAGGAAATATTGTTGTCAAAAAATAAGACAAGTGCTGCAAAAAGTACTGCATTTTTACACTCTAAAAAGGCTAAAAATTCTGGAAAAACTTGGGTTTCTATGATGAATGAATATTTTGAAGAGCTGGAAGACATATTTGAAGAAGTATATGAAAATACATACAGTAACAGCAAATCAATATATGCAAATTCTCCCTATTATAAACGTTATTATGTGATATATAACAAAGTAATCGATTTACTTGCTGAACAAGAAATTGATGTCGTAGATACGACCAATGATTATTGCGCTCCAGAATTTGCACAATATATTATGTTAACTTATATGTCCTATGTGCCGTTATGGACTGGAGTTATGTTGGATGCGGTTAATAAAAATATAGCTAATGCTTGTACTAATGCTTATGTAGAAAGTCATCACAAAACCGTGAAGTATGATGTTTTACGCCAAGATTGTAATATCAGTATAGCAAACTTAGTAAGAAAATTACACGCAAGAAATAATTTGATGTGTTTTGATGCAATGAAATCAAACAAACTTTCAGAATGTAATCTACAAACTAAAAAACGGAAAAAACCTGCTTATGCAGAACCTGCTGCAGATATGTTCGCAAATGAAGAATTCAAAAAGAAAAAGAAAAATTATAACCGCAATAAGACACATACAAAATTGCTGAAAAGCAAAATGGTGGCAAATGACATAAATTACAATGAATCCAGTGGTGAAAATATTTTACATAACATTTATAAAAGAAAATTACCCGACCGTAACCAAACATTGAAATTGAAGCTTGAAAAAATTAAAAAACTACGAAAGCATAAACGAAAAAAATTTCTTCATCAGATGAAGATACTTCAAAACTGGAAATTGAAAGTGAAAAGGAATCCAATACGATGGAGAGAGAGTTAAAACAGAAACAAAAATATCAGAATGTGACTAAACGAAAAAAATATAAAAAGCGTTGTGTAATTGCTGAAGAATCATCAAAATCGGACATTAATGAAGAATTGATAAAACAATTCCCTGATACTAATGATGTTGAAAGCCGTATCGTAAAAAACAAAATTCAAATTTGTACTCAAACAAAAAACGGGAAAACGATTTCATCTGATTATGACATTAAAGACGGTGGTACCATTAGCAGTTGCACATTATAAAAAGTAGAAATCATAAAAGAATTATGGAGTAGAATTAAATGATATGACATTTTTAAACAACGGCGTTGTCAGTGATATGAGTTATTATCTTAAATCTTTATCGCACAAATGTAAATTTGGAAAATACAGTACCAACATAGAAAATTTTATTTTATTAAAAGTCCAATATTTGTCCAGTAACGAAATGCACATATTGCTGTGTCCCAAAGGCTGGGTAAGAGATGCAATGATTGATTCGTACATTGCAACCTTTCAGAAAGAATGGAATACAGAATTTTACTACATCCTTTGCTTAATAACTAAGAATATTTTTGATGAAGTTGAAAACGTACGAAGAAATGCTAGTTACAAACTTCGAACAAAAGTTCATGGAAAAATAATAATTTCATTCAATAAATGTAGTCACTGGCATTTATTATTAGCTGATATAGTTAACGAATCAATAACGATTTACGATCCATATGGAAAATGTCTTGACACTGAAATATATAAAAATAATTTTGAACGATGTAGTTCATAGTAGCAGCGAATCGACGCTGGGGCAACTAAAGCGAATAGAGTGGAAAGTGACCGAAACCCCACTGCGTCCATTGCAAAGACAAGATGATAATGTCAATTGTGGTCTGTATGTTATGTACTACATACAATGTTTAATAACGAATCAGGAATTTGATGTAAAAATTAACATTGAGAAATTTAGAGAACAAGTATTACGTCGATTGATGGAAAAGTCTGATGATTTAACAAATTCGTGTCTACATTGTTGCGAACATAGCAAAGTTAGTAATAAAACTGTAAAGTGTATGATGTGTAATAAACTTATCCACAAAAAGTGTTTAGCATACGATGATGTCAATACCGATGACGAAAAACAAATTAGATAGATGAGATAAATGAGATACCCAGAAATAAAAAAATTATTACGAAAAGAAATGAAAACTATATTTGTAGGTTGTGTAGAAGGATTCAAAAAAATTAAATCAAGTCATTGTATTTTATTTATTATAAAATTAAACTTTACTTTAAGATAATAATATAATTATACTATTAATTTAATAATAAAGTATGATGACAATTACAATTTATCCTGCATAACAGAAAATGTGGTTCGTATTCTTGCTCAACAATGTGATGAATGAACAATTCTAAATAGACATTTAATTTTGGACATTTTTTAGAATAAACAAAAAGAAACATTATGAATGATGATTGTGTTAATATCAAACAAAACATATATTTGTATATTTGTATAATAAAAATGGGGACACTTTCAAGCTTGGCAATTATGTTTAATGATTAATTTCATTATATCATGAATATGGCAAAATATTATTTAATAAAAAACGAACATTCATAGAGCAAAGAGCATGAAGTTGGATAATTTCAAGAGGGAGGAAGAGGGTGGCTCAACAAAGTAGAAAAAACTTTAACCATGGAGAACATAATACGAAAAAGAAATCCATTTTTTTGTACACGGCAACATTAATATAATGTAAAAAAATCAAGAGGGAAGACGGCGGCTAAAAAACAAAATGAATGAAATTACGAAATATGGCAATAATTATAAAAACAGACAAAATCGTTGCTATCAGATATACAGCAATTACTAATAAAACAAAGTGTATCAAATAGAGGGAGGACGAGAGCGACTATAAGAATTACCAATATACTCTTTATATATTTAAAATTATAAGACGGTATTTCAAAAATGTGCAGTATGTGACAAAAATCACGTTTCTACGAATTACCACATTAACGCAAAAAATTTTTGTTGAAGGAAAGAAATTATAATACTTAAAATAAAATGGTTATAACATAATACACAAGTATATTTGAAATATATTAAAATACATTCCAAATAAAATCAAATTATACATTAAAACAAATATATAATATTTGTTTCATTGTGTGTATGTTTCGTTCAGACAGCGCTAACGCGAAAAATTTGTACCGCGTTTCACGGTCCACGAAAGAGGTTTCATAAAATTATTGCAGGCCAGTTTGACACATTGTGACAATATCGTGACAACTCGGTGCGATAACAATATTTTTACTCTGAAAACTAACCTGCAAGATTTTTATCCAGCCGAGGACTACAATCATAAAAAATAAATTATTACAGGACTTAATCAAAATGACCGAAAAATACATAAAAAAAGAAAAACAATCATATATCAAAACGAAATAATAGTCCTACTATTTCTTAAAGAATAATTGTAGAATAATAATCACTCAAAGCTAACTCAAATTCAAGTTGAAAAGAGATTTCGTATATATATATCAATTTCCAGATCAACATTGTTTCAACATCATTCCCAAATCAAAATTTTTTTATTCGAGCATCACCGAAAGTGCCACAGGTGTTGAACGACGTTCCTCAAATTAAAATAACAAGAAAGACAGTAGGCCATAAATTAAATATCCTGAACCATCTAGAATTCGTAACAGAGCGACATAGGTTACACGGCGAAGTTCAATTTATCCTGATTTGTTTAGAAAATATTTTGCACTAATATATTTATTGCTCAAAATGAGCAACGCGGATTGTTGTTTATCAAGTTCAGGGTTTATCTGAGTACATCCCCGAAGGTATCCCGGAGGTCGTTACCCGGC
>JAQQRF010001543.1:0-10828 GCA_030523145.1 Trissolcus brochymenae | reverse complement strand
GAAAAATATTGAACACGTGTTTTCCAGTTTTTCGATCCGATGAAAATTTCGCGAGGTATTCACTTGTCTCAACTTAAAACGACCACCCTGTATACATTGACGATGCTTTGAAATGGTTTTCTTATATTAAACTGTGATTGATTTTGATGGTAATTAGTGCAGCTCTGGAGCTGACGCAGTTCGACAAATATTTCTTTTGATAAATATTGTATGACTTTGAAAGTCGCATCGATTTTCATTGTGTTTTCGCTTGACCATTTTTCCGTGCAAATAGGGGACAAAAGTTTTTCTGTGGTGACAATTATAATTTTTGTATGCCTGTAATTGTGATGTGAAAGCACTTAAGCCTAGAAAAGTGCATTTTAAAATTAAATTATTCCAGCCGACGCCCTGCATGTAATGCACTCACTCCATCTCAAGACCCGTGGTTTACCCACAATTAAGACAAGATCGATTCTTGCTCTCTTCCAAATGACTTAAATAACATAATATTTCACTCATGAAGAAATCACTTAATACGTCAATAAAACTCCGTCTGCGCTAAAGCAAAATGTGTTTTGATGCAAAATAATATAATTATTTTGTCTTAACATTCATTTATTCTTTTACTTTATTTCGACGGCTCTTACGAAGACTGTCTTGTTTCAAAATATCGCTGAAAACTGTCTCATCTCCTATTCAATTAACACAAAAATGAGACAGTTTTCAGCAATATTTTGAAACAACTCAGTTTTCGTAGGAGCCATCGATTTGTCATTCTGTTTAATCGATCTCATAAAATTTCATATTGATTTTATCATGCTTGAATTTACTCAACTGTATCATCTGACGTAGTTGCGCAATTGATTGAATTGGTCATTTGTTTATTTAATTAACAACAGAACGACTTTACCATGCTCTCATTGTAATTACAGAACGATAGTACAACATGATTTTATTCGCCGTGTTGCCGATTGTTTTGTCGCGCAATGTAATGTGACGTTTGTAAATATTTTCTGATTGCCGTGCGCGTGACGGAGTTTTGCGCAAAAGTACGCTTTTGATTACACACATTTATCCATGCACGAGCTTTTTGAATGATACATTGAAAATGAAATCATTTTGATAGAATTTAATTTCACTAATAACTTGATATCAAAATATTTGACATAAAATCTGTCATGTGCAACTCTTACAACAGAGTGCATAATTTTTCTTAAAGATTTATGGATCGATTTTTTGAAGCATTTTCTTATCTACTTCTGATGCTTTGTAACAGTAAATTTGAAAGCATTATTTTGGAAAAATCGTTGAAAAGCACATGCTAGCGGCACGTTAGTCTCTCGTTATTGTAGAAATTCCCTGTCTTTCCATCGATTGTTAAAGCTATGCGGCGGAAATCAGTGCCACGGTACATCCCCTTCGGAAATTGTTCTCCGTCGAGCACCCCGTTCGGCTTGGAGATGTGCCAACTTACGACTTGCCAATACTCCAAGACGCTGCAATGAGAAAAACAAAGAAGAAAAAAGTCTCAAAGCCTCTCAGTTGTCACTGAAATACAACGGCGATTACCGAAGAGGCTCATCCGAGGAAATTCATCGACTTGTTTAATCCTTGTTGAAAATATTTTTGCTAATGAATCGCTTTTACACTCTACTCGATATTTCCCAATTCAACGTTGTTACGGTGATTTGCCAAGTAATTGAAATATGACGATAATATCGAGGGAATGTGTCAATCGAACGAAATTAGGTCAAATTGAAACGCGACACAGGCTTTTTTCCATGATTTTATCACAATTATGAAACTGAATAAATATTCAATTTTATTAACAAGGCAGATTCCAACGGCAATTTGAAACAAGAAACTCTACCTATAAGCCATTGAAATGATGAGATCTTTTGTTACATTAAAACATGCTGGAACTGTGAATTCAACGGATATTTAAAAAGTTTTATTATTTTTCGATATATATTGTGAAATAAATTGAAAAATAGATTGAACTTTATATAAGTATTAGTTGACCAAAATGAAAAAAAGGAGTTTAATGTTGCGTTACAATTTTACAGATTATGTTCTGTGACTAATAAAGTATATAACAGCTAGAGTGTACATTAAAGTGAAAATAGAGGGCAATATAGGAACATATACTTTTAGTTGCTTTTATTTGGCAAAGCTTCAATATTTGCGAATAAACTGTATGGAAGACACGATTAATGTATAATATATTTTCACGGCGTTTAATTTTTTTTCTTTTTTGACCTTACACTCAACATAGCAAAACAGCAAACAAACCAAAAATAACAATAACTAGTGTAAAAAATTGCATTCTCCATGCTTGTTGATCGATTTTTGATTAAATTTAAATTTGTTCGATTTGATGTAAACATTATCTATATATTCAATAAAAAGTAGGAATTTCTGGAAAAAAAAAAAACAATTTCCTATCTGAGTCAGCACATTGCTAATGTGAAATTTTTTGCATTCATTGTTTCTCATGCGATCTTTTAATTGAAAATCCATGCTCGAATTCGGTCGGATGAAAAATTGACTGTTAGAAATGCAGTTAGTAAACACAATTAAGCTCTGTGTGCACAAATCCAATCAAATTTGTTGAAGTGTGCAAAAGTTTGTGAATCAGTCTTATCGTTTTTTTGCAAGTGTTGTTAAGCGAACTTTGTCAAAGTTGATACCGCGAGACTGAAAGGCTTCGCACAATAAATAAAAATGAAAGACAGTCAGAAAGGAAAGTACATAAAGAGAATGTTTTGACGCGTAAAATGTGTCCCGGGGATTCTTTGGCGTGTCAGCGTCGCGTGATTTCTGCCGCAGATTTGCATTAAAAGGCGCGATATTGGCTCTATGAAAAGCAGCAGCTATCGTCGTGATCGATCTGCATGCACAAATTAACTCGATCGATCTGACATGCATGACTCATATAATTGTATCCAAGCATGTTGTATCCATCATTAAACAGATTTTTTTTAATTTTAATTATCGTAAAAAGAAAGTGAAATCCACCCGAAGTGTATAAAATTAATCAAGAAATGACTTTGGCAAAGGGCGTTTATGGAGATATCGCGTGCAAGCTCGTATAGCTTAATGGCGCAGAAACATAAACAACAGCGGCGCAATCACATCGAATGACCCGTTCAATAATCTATTAGATAACGCACAATAGATCAAGTTTAAGCACCTCAAATGAGAACCTCTCCGCATCTCCAACGTGATGTTCATTTTTTCTTTTAACAGAAAAAGTGCGACCTCTCTCGCTCTCTGTTTCTCATCCCCCGGGCGCTACCTTTTCTGCGAATTTCACGAGTGTTTACGAATTTACGTAAGCTTGACGAAGTGCGGCTCCATGTTTGCCGGCCGAATTAAACAGCGCCCTAATTAATCTCTTTTCCATTCACCTGGTTTCGCTTGTTTTTTAACAACGTTATTATTCTATTATAACTCAGGCATCAGCATTCTTCTCTTGTTAGGAAAGAATTTTTTCATTTTTTTTTTCAAACGCCATCTGTCATGCGAGGTTGTCAATAAAAATAATTGTGAATTCGTATTCAATTTTGAAAAATTAAATTTTGTAGCATGAAAATTTTTTTTAATTATTTTGGTTTTTGGTATCTTTGATGTCATATTTTTATATTTTTAATTGTGTCTCGTTGAAGTTACAAGATGTCTCTCGCTGTTTCTTTTCTCCCTGCACAAGCAATGTTCTTGACGCTCAAGTAGCTGCTCGAACAAGAGCAAGAAGCCCAAAGCACAACTTTGGGCTTCTTTCTCTGCAACCTTTGGAAGTTGCATCTTGCATCTACTTGTGCCATGCTAACTAGTGACAAACGTGAAGAAGATGCAAAGCAAGAGATGAGCTGCATGAGCTGTACCGAGTCGAACCGTCATGCTAACCACGTACGACTTGTCACTATTCACCACCTGCACGGACCGAGCACAATGATGATAATTTATGTCTAATCCCTCAAACCGACTGCAATCTTGCATTACAAATGAATTAAATTTTATTCAGTGAAATGAAGAACTGTAACAGACTTGACTCGAGACTTGAAATATTGAAAAAGTTTGTTCAAAAAATGTTTTCTTTTTTTCTGAAAATTAATTTTTCTATTAATTGAAAATACTCAATTTAGTATAATAGTTCAGAAGCAAAAACAACAAACTGAGCTCGATCTGTTCATTTGTCAAAAATTGTCCTAAACGTGGCCACAATGTCAGTTATTTTAACATGATGAGCTTTGCAGAGCACGCATCAGGACAGTTGAAATGCTTCATTCAGCAAAATGCGGTATGAGTGGGTACAATTACTTATTCATTAGTTGGGAATCAAATTAATTACACTAACATGTTATTGTGGTAACCGCAAGACACATTCACCATCGTTCTGCCATGAGAAATTCAGTGAGACAAGAGCATCTACATCCATTTCTCTGTCAGATACAGATTTCAAAATTTGAATAAAAAAATAAACGTTCCAATTCGAGATTTCAAATCTTACTCATCTAGCCACTTCAGTTGAAATGATTTTTATTGACAAGTTCAGTTTGCCAGAAACATTTCAAGATCACATAATGAGGCAAACTGAAATCAAATTATCAGCTTTAGAATAACTCAATAAAAATAAACTTTTGTTGGATCACTTGAGGGTCGCTCGTGGTTTTGAAAAACAGATGTTTATAAAATATGATGGCAAATTGTACCAGACCCGCCATATTCACGATAATTGGACCTAAATTTGCTCAACGCAGTGCAAAAAAAGTTTCTGTGATTTATCTTTAATTGGAAATTATAACTTACACTAAATCGGACTTTTCTTTCCACCTTCGATCGAACCCAATTTTTTTATTTTGTACCAAACGCGCGCGACAGCCTCGCTCCACTGCAAAACACATTTTAACTGTCGATAAATCTTAAGCTGCTAAATTGTTCCTTGACAGTTCGACAGTATCCTGATTTGCTCTAAGAACTATTAGGTATTCGTTTGAAAATCGATCACCTTTTATGAAAGATTAGCAAGTGACAAAATAAAACACTCACGGAGTCATTATTCATTTTTTTAACTTTTTTTAAATTCATTTATTTGATTAGTAAACATTTTTTAAATCATTTCTTGATTTTTTTTCATTCATTTGAACATTGCAGACTTTTTCTTAATTATGAGTTTTCGTAAATCCACACCCCATTTTAGAGGTCATTATTTTTGACGGGTTGTTAGCAAGCAACCTGTGATTGCATTGTTTTTGCTCTTTTTTCACGCCCAAACACAAGTTAACGTTTATCAAATTACCTGGATGAAGAGTGTCGTTCAATTAGTCTGGATATGAAATTGAGCAAACATTGCTTAGCTGATAAATTCGCACGATCGATTTTTACCCCTTTCATGTCGTTTTCTTTTTCAATGAAAACGTTCATTATTTATAATTGATTAGGGAAATATAATCTAGACTGAAATTTTAAAGAAAAAAAATTATTAAAATGTACCAAAAAAAAAAAAAAAAACAACAACAATATGTGGCACGTTTATGCAAACATATATTGAACAGTATGTGCGTGGATATATGGCATATATGTGCGCAATTAATGTTTCCTTTTGCTTGGGTAATTGCCTTTACAAACGACATGATAAGTAGTATAATTGCAGTGGCAAAATCCAACTTGAACATTGTCCTACTAATCGATGTATTTTCTTCTACAGATATAAACTGGACTTGGGTGTCCAACTACAGTTTGAATTGCCGCGTTAACCCTGATAATTACTTTTGTTAACTTGCTTACCTTAATCTGCTCAAAACTATTACAATTTGATAGTCAGCGTGTCATCAAATGATCTTAGCTGTGATGCACTGAGCAGTTTTAGTTCTAATACAATTATTTTGAAACCACTCTCTCAAGCTAAAAATTAAAGTTTAATTAATTTAAAACAATAAAAAAGATAACAAAACTTCCGAATTCAAAATGTTTAGTAAAACGCTCATTTAAATTTAATAAGGTATAAATAAATATAAATAAATTTACTTCATTTAATTATGAAGTAATCGTACTTTTTTTCCACAGGAAATGCTTACTGACAAACACAATTGAAATGTATATATTTTTTTTTTTTGAACAGAGAGTTAATTATGAAAATAATCGTACAGTTGTTTCACAGGAAATGCTATCTGAGTAGCTCAATTGACATATCATAAAAAGTATATACGCTGAAGTTTTGCTTGCCAAAATAAACCCAAAGAAAAATAATAAGTAAATTTAATATGATAAACTCACGGAAAAAGTAAGTAACTTATTGGTGTATTATTATACACCAATAAAATAAATAAGGACCTACGCTTATTGTTATGTCGATCATTGTTTTATTCTGGCATTCATCGGGCGTATACTGCCTCCCCCTAAGAATGCTATTAGGGCGTTTATAGACTCAACTCAAAAACTCGAAATAAATAAAAAAAAAAAAAAATTTTAATACAATTATTATTTTATATAATTAATTTTTAAAATAATTAATTAATAAGTTGGACCCTATAAGAACCGTCTTACGACTTGACTATTCGAGTGTTTGTACAGGGAAGCATTACACGCTAAAACAAGGCTAGACGATCATCTAATTAGGGCTTTATAAGGGCCTTATGAGTTATTCGGGCAATTCTAACTAGGGCCAGAATTATAAAACACTTTTATACTTAAAATGTCTTTTTTGTCAAAATGTTTTAAATTGAGCCGCTATTTTAATCTGTAAAATAAAATTATTTCCAAACAAAAAGACTCTTTTTCGCAGTGCTGAGGTTCGGATTGCGAATTGAATTGTTAATAAACATATTATAGCTCACCGAGGCATAATTAATTTAATTTTAATATAAATAAGGTAATGATATTGCAATCCTGGTGGCAGAGAACTTTTATGAGATCACTGGGTCAGATTCGGATCAATTATTGAAAACAGCAAATTTTTTTGCATCTCGATTAAATTATATCTTGATTTTCTAATAGAGCTGAATAATTTGCAAGGGAATCTTTTGTGCAGGTTCATTTCACTTGTATATTCCATCAGTTATGATGTTCCGTTTGAATTTCATACATTTGGTACGAGTAAAATAACATTCATCACACATTCGTATATCGTTCTACGGCTGATTCTATTCTATATCTTCTTATGATATACGGAAACGCCTCTAATATCAATATTCCCCAGAGTTTCATACAAATGTGGAGCGTATAAATTATCAAACATAATTCATAGAAAACCTCTCATGAGGTTTGTTTTGAATTATTCAAAACAAAAAATTGCAGGGTGGAAAAAAGAAAGCAGTACAAAAAATATACAAAAAATGCAAAAATAGTTAACGGGTATAGAATTAAAAAAATATACAACCTTTATGATTTTGTTTTCGTGGGAAACCAGAGCGAAATTATAATTCACTCTAGGATCAATATTTTCACAATTAATCTCACATTATGTTCATTTTTTACCTTGCAATCTCGTTTGCTATTAGTTTCATGTATTCGTCTCATATTGTGTCTTCATTCCCCAACGTTCTGGCTAGAAGCCAAACAAATAATAAAAATGAAGATGAATTGCCCTTTCTGTGAGACATCGTGAAACAATTACATTATACTTCATACACTTGCATTCTTCTTATTTTGAACAACTTTTTAATAAGCACAAGATTTTAAAGCTGATATGTGCCGCTGCGAGATTGTTTTTGTTTTTCTACTCTTCATTTTCTTCATTTCATTTTGAAACAAATATCCCTTTTTTCAATTAGTTAACAAAATTGTCTCAATGTAAGAGCTTTTTGACATCTACTCCGGCAAATATTTGACATATGCAGCCATATAATCAAATAGACGAGTTAAATTCAGACTTCAAACTTCTTGATTAAAACTTTAAGCGTCTCAAATCAAGACATTTGTTGTTCATTTTAAGATGTCATAACTGAAGAAAAAGGAAGAATAAGACAATTAAAGGGAAATTGAATATTTATCTCTCATTCCAATTCAGATTCACGCGGTAACAAGCGCAAATTGAACGTAATCAGAATCCCCGCGACTGATGAAATGGTCGCGCGTGTGTCTCGATTGGTAGATACGGGGTATCGGGATAAAGGACGCTCTAAATGTCCATTAATTGTACCAGATTAAGACAATCGCGGCGTCAAACGCAGCGCTACTGACGCCCCGCTTTCGGCCGATTTTTTTTTCGCCGCTCGGCTCTCCGCATCGACCCGGCGCATGCGCGAGCAAGCCCCGTGCGGCGCGCACGAAGAGCAACTGTACCGCGAGCTGCGAACTCCGCATGCCAGAGTGCCACAAGCGCTCGGAGAGCCAACCGCGCCGCTCGCGCACTTTCGCGATTTCGTCACGCGCTTTTTTCAGAGTTCAATATATAAGTTTAGAGCCGCAATTATGGTGACCAGTTGGAACCCAGTGCACACCCAAGTCATGGTGAGTTTGTGCTCAAGTTTCGGAAATGGCTTTTTTTATTATTTCCATTTTTTTATTTTGAACATTTCCATTTTAGTGGAAATAGAAAAAAATATATTTTGTGTTGCGCGATTCATTTAATTTCGAGCAACTCGTACTCAATTCACGACCTTTCAATTGCTGCCAATCGAATACTGATTTTTCGGTGGAATAATATGTTATCCGTTGCCGGATATACTTTTTTTTTTATTTTTTGTTGCGTCGCTCCACAAAAATCGTGTTGCTGCCAAACATGCGGCCGCTGAAAGTTCGCGACAATAAAAGTGAAAAATTTGTTGTCCTGTCTTTTCAATAACATTTTCATTTAAAGTGGAGCTTAATTTATTTCAAAATATAATTTTGAAAATTCGGCCTTGGATCTGTCATTAATTTATACCAAGTTCTTTTTTGCAAAGTTATCATAATAATTGATGGCTTATATTCCAGGATCGAATTTTTATACCAGGGCTGTCAAGTTGTTTTAACATTACAAAAAGTGAATTTCGCTTTTAATCTTGTCTCAAGTTCGTTTTCATCAGACGATGCGGTTCATGAAAATCAATTCACTGGTTGTTTAACGGTCCAGGACGAAACTTTGTATTATCCTCACCATCGTGAAATCACCACCGCGATGTTGACGTGCAAGCTGATTATTTGTATGGAGAAAAAATACGTTGTTTTTTAGCCAACTTTTACACAAAAATAACCTACCGCCTAATAAATCAAAGCTAATGTATCAGCTGGCGGTTTGAATTTTGTTGTAAATATCACCGATAAATGTCAAGTCGCGTAAATATATTCTCGTTCGATGCCGTGTGCGTCCTTGTCAAAAGTTCGATTTGCATATTTATGTTTAACATGTCTATAAAGCATCAAGTCCTGATAACTCTTCTCGTATCGATGTATACAAAAATTGATGAATATTTATCAATGCAACTACAAAATTATGTTATAAATAATATCCCAAACTTAATCGTGAAAGCCCTGTCCCTTCTGAAACGATTTAATCAAGAACGGTCCTGAAAATAAGAGTAAACTTTGTTTAAAAAACATTTGTTGAAAGGTTTTTTTTATTAAATATATTTTTTTGAGACAGAGAACTTAAAATGTTTTTGATGAAAATGTTATTTTGTCGGAATAAAACTACATTTTTGAGGACATGTATGAAAAAAGTAAGAAAGGATTTTTCATTCGATCAGAGATTCGCTGAGTGTAGCCGGTGAAACATAAATATGTCCATTGGATGTATCAGCGGAACTTTAAGATCGATCTGACCCATTTAGGAGAGCTAAACTCTCGAGGAAATGGAGAGAGGGTCGGTGTAGAATCCGAAGTATTTTTCACCTAGCTGATCTTGTCCATAAAATATGGAGGAGACGACAAAAGTGTCCCGAGATTGAAATCAATTGGACCAAGAGCACGGCGTGGTTAAAAAATATGAAGCGCAATGATAGCGGGCTGTAACTCAAAAGCCCGGGCAGTGAGAGGAAAAACTTAACATTCTTACTTCGGTGTCCCCCGACAAGATAAAGCGCGACTCTCGTCCTTAAGTAGGAAGAACTAGCAAACTTTTGTGCTGGTAGTATTACTGTCCTCAGCGAATCTGTAATACAGTGAAGCCCGCTTTTCACCAACGCGATACTCCATGAGACCGCACGACAGCCCTCTCAAGTGCTCCCTTTGTACTGTCAAATGAATGATGCCGACACCAACAACGCACAACCCCGCATCCCACAACTTTATTCCCAGCTCAAAAACCTCACACTCGCTGTTTCACTTCCTTATCTCTCTCTGAAGTATGGAGAGAAAAAATCTGACGAAGAAATTTTGAGAACCATTTTTAAACAAAATGACATCTTAGAATCGTCAACGAAAATTAAAATTAAAAAGAGAATCAATTTGAACAAATTCGGTTGGTCGATGATTTTGGACGTTGACTGCGTGGCCCACCAGCGACTTTTGGAGCAGTCTTTCGTTTATTTGGACTGGCAAAGATGTAAAGTCTTTGACAGCGCAAATATACGGAGATGCTTCAACTGATGGGGATTCGGCTATACGCAGTCAACGTGCAAAAAAGAAAGAGTATGCAATCAATGTGCTGAAAAACACGAAAGCAGAATGTGTTCCAGCACACAAAAAGAGAAAAAATGTGTAAACTGCGTGAGCCAAAAAATTAAATTTATTCTGAAAGATTTAAATGTGAACCATGAGGCGACAGACAGAAACTGCCCTCATTACTTGCGAATTTTAAAAAAACATGATAACGCGGAATATCAATCATCGCGGCTAAAAATGAATTTAACTAATAAAAATAATTTTAAAAGTCTTAAATGTATAAATATCGCAAGTTTTTATTTTAAATTTGACCAAATTGAAA
>JAQQRF010001542.1:0-13121 GCA_030523145.1 Trissolcus brochymenae | reverse complement strand
AGCGCCAAGGGTGCCCCAGCCTACACCACCCGGCTCGAGGTCCGCAGGAACGCCAACTCCTGAGACTGTTTTACGACGTTCGAATGTTTTAACACGTTCAATCAGTCCCTCTACGGAAAGACACAACCATCAATCTAATTATCAGTCAAGACAAAATGCACCCGAAAAATTTCAAAACTCTTATCGACCCAACAATTACCAACAAAACTCATACCCGCGGAACAAAAACCGTCAAAACAATTACAGACCAAACAACCCGAATTATTACCAAAATCAAAACCGTTCAAATTATCAACAAAATTATACACAAGATAGAAACAATTTCCCAAACTATAGACAGCAGAATCAGAACAATCAAAACTGGCAGCTACCACGTCAAAGCAACCCTATACCAAGAAATTCAATGCTGAATCCCCCTTACATGCAAAAAGCCCAAAATCATGTCCAAGTCCACACTACAGCCAGCGTTCCAAAAAACGAGAATGCGGCCCGGTTGAACTCCGTGCCAGCACGCCAACTGAATCAGCTCTAATTGCAAACTGTTCACTAGGTCACTCAGGCATTGCAAAATAGCCCGTAGTTAGAATAACATCGTCACAGTTTACAAAAGGATTCGGAACGTTCTTAATCGACACAGGAGCCGAACTAAATATTGTCAAAAAAGACAAACTAGACCAAACCTTGCTCGCGGACCCTACAATAAAATATCAACTAATCGAAATAAATACAACTCCAGTTTCGACACGTGGGCGAGTCCTTTTGGAAATCGGCTTAAAGTCTTATATCTTATATCTTACAGTTCAAAGAAACTTATAATCGGAAATCACGAAATTCCATTTTCGCGCAACGAAATGACGTCGTCTTCTTGGCGACGTAACCGCGAAAAAAGGCATAGGATATGTCTACGCTTTCAGTACATCAATCCGCCCAGCATGTATAGTAACACCCGTCGTACACCTAGAACCATAAGACCTCGAGGACGATAATGAGCTTCCTCCAGAAATTGCTAGAATCAGAACAACTAATCCGGAATCAAGAGACGAAATAACGAAGAAAATTCTCGAAGATATAGATCTCGAACACCTTGATGACTATGAACGCGATGAAATAATTAAACTAATTCAATATAACTCAGATCTATTTCACCTTGACGGCAAACCTCTGTCCGCAACAGACGCCGTAGAACACACGATCCAGCTACCCTCCAGTCCTCTGCGAAGAGATCAAGAAACAAACAGACGAACTTTTGAAGTAAGGATTTATAAGACATTCGACTAGCCCACATTCTTCACTTGCGTGGAACGTTTCGAAAAAATCAGGCCCAGACGGCAAACCCAAATATCGAATGGTCATCGACTATCGTGCGCTTAACGAATAAACAATAGGCAACAATTACCCTCTCCCCAACATAACAGAATTAGTCGACTCTCTCCAAAAAGCTCAATATTTTACTCAATATTTTCAACACCTCATGGACACAGTCTTAGCTGGACTAGTCGGTCCCCAACTACTAGTGTATCTCGATGACGTTATTATTTTCTATCTCACCCTAGACAAACATGCGAGAAAATTCAGGGCCCTGGCCGGACGCCTGCGTGGAGCAAACTTGAAAATGAACCCAGGTAAATGTTCATTCTTAAAACGCGAGGTTAATTATTTAGGCCACATAATTTCTAATCACGACGTAGCATCAGACCCTAAGAAATGTGAAGCAATAAGAAACTATCCTATTCCCCACACGCCTAAGAAAATCAAACAATTCCTTGGACTCGCGGGATATTATCGCAAATTCGTTGAGAATTTTGCGAAACACACAAAACCACTAACGTTACTATTAAAGAATGTCCCATTTGTTTGGGGAAAAGAACAACAAATATCGTTTGACACTATATGACACAAACTCATGAACCCACCAATACTACAGTATCTGGATTACGACTGCCGATTCATAGAAACAACTGACGCTTCAAACTATGCCGTCGGAGCGGTATTGAGCCAAAATGTCGACGGCTATGATCTACTATTCGCGTATGCCTCACGATCACTTAACACAGCGGAAATAAATTATTCCGCCATAGAAAAGGAACTTCTTGCCATTGTTTATGCTACAGAACATTTTCGCTCATACCTCTACGGCAAACGGTTCACAATATACACAGACCATAAACCACTACAGTGGCTTACGAGTTTGAAGGACCCAAGTTCGCGTCTAGCTCGATGGAAAATCAAACTTGATGATTATGAATTCGAGATAAAGTACTGTCCCGGCATAACAAATTATGTCGCAGACGCCTTATCTCGAAACCCCGCAGATACGTCACCACAAGACACTGCGAACCTGAAGTTCTTGCAGGCTGACATAAAAATGGCAAAAAGACGCAGAAGACGTCGCCAAAACACCGTAGCCTCTAGCAGTGGGCCCCAAAAAGGAAAAAGGTCTCATAAATCGGAGGGCGACGGCTCGGATAGTGACATGTCATTAACAAACGAAACACCAAAAGAACCTGAGCGAAAGAAACCTGGCCGAAAACCCGGCAAAAGAAGACGATGTTCTATATACGAACCATACGATGGTAACGATGATACCGATACAAATGAAGATATAATGAGCCTCCCACAAAGACTAACAAGAAATAAATATAGAGAAATAATATTACAAGAAGCACTGACCCAGAAAAGATGCTCACAGCGAAACGAAGGAAACAAATGCAAACTAAAGTATCGACATAATTGAAAAGTATAACGAAAGCAAACATGACAATTTTATTCCCGGGCCCCATGGCGCACAACACAAAAATTTACAGACGCTCAACCGTACCAATATGAAGCAAAATTCCAAATTGATATTCCCCCCGTACGGAACAAAATGAAATCGCGAAATACAAAGCCCCGAGAAGCGACCGAGGACCTAAAGTCATATAAGCAGGAGAAGAAACCGCCAAAACGCTAGAAACTGCACAGACAAGTAATGAAATTAAAAAGAAACAACTGCCTCGCATAAGGCTCGAAACAAGATTCGCGGACAATATAAGATTTGTCGAGACCCCACTTTTAAGCGATAATATGAACATACTGTACTTTTCATCTAGTGACGCGAAACTAGCTACCCCCACATTATTACTTTTAGCCGCCTCCGTCTTACTCAATGAAGCAGAGTTGAAAAAAAAGCAAATTGCGAATCGGTAAAATAATTATAACCAACAATGGAAATGCAACCTTGTACGGCCTCGTTATTAAAGACAAAATTGAAGACAGTGCGGAACTGACAAATGTAACAAAAACACTAGAAGAATTCAAGCAAATTACAGAAGAAAAAGACCTACAGAGCATCAGACTTGGGCTAAACAGAGACATTTTGAACAAACAGTTGTAGGCCGATATTATTGACTCAATGTGAATGATTTTCTTGGATACAAAAATCACCCACGACAAATTTCGTTCAGAATTTCCAAAACGCCCTCGCGGTTCTACCACGGTAACAAGCAGCGATGACACTCGCAGACCACGAAAGAGAATACGCCCCCCACTATCAGAATCAGGCATGAAGACTAGTAACGAAATCTTGAAAAACGGTAACGAAAATTCACCCCCGTTCGATCCTGGCCCCCCATATTTAATCCAAATCTCTCAGTCGATCTAGATCCACACCCCCCATCCGGACTCCTCCCTAACGTAATAATCAAGGAATACACTGACTCATACGACTCTGGCCGCCCCATCAAATTCAGCTCAACCCTAACCTATCCCCACATGAAATAACACACAACTATGACACATCAGAACTATCAGATCAACCATCCCTCTTAGAAATCCAAACCGACAGTGAAAATAAAATAAACTCACACCCCAAAATCCCAACCGAACCCCTGAGGAAAATAACGACCACACAAACGTAACTCAAATACCTCAAAATATACTGTACGAACACAACCACATCGCTTATTTCATGACCGCCGATTGCGACCTAAATAGTAAAACATTGTAAATTCTGTCCGAAAAATCATTCATTGTCAAACACGAACTCACATCCCAAAAACCCCAATCTGGAGAAATAATTATGACATACCGTGGAGAAACTAGATATTACGGACTTATTATTAAGCGCAAATTTAATGGAATTTTCGATCCGCCGATTGCATTATAAACACTGAAAGCGCTCAAACCTCTTTTAGAGAAATGCAAAATAAACGATATACTCGTACTAATGGACAAAGAAATTTTGAACAATGGAACATTAGTGTTAGACATTAGTGACTTCATCAAAAGATGTTTTACTTGCCAAAAATATAAGGCAACCCGACACAAGACGCGAGTTCCAATTCAAATCACAGATACCTGTTCGGACAATTTAGAGAAAATTAGCCTCGATATATACGGGCCAATAGCAGGAGTAAATGACCAAAATTTTCTTTACCTCTTAACTATACAAGACGGCCTCACGAAATACTGCATGGCTATTCTCCTAATTGAAGCTACAGCAAGTGAAGTGGCTCGAGCCTTCGCACATAATTTCATCTACTTGTTCGGTAACCCCAAGAAAATTTTGACGGACAACGGTAAATGTTTTATAAGTGAACTAAACAAACAGTTTGCAGAAATATTTCATATTAAACATTATCTGTGGAGCCCATATCATCCGCAATCTAACGGTGCTCTCGAACGGTCACACTTTGAGCTCACCCAGTACCTCAAATGCTATATCGCGATAGAACAAAATTGACCAAACCTTATACCGCTAGCAATGCTAGCCTACAACACAACCAAGCACTCAGGAACCGGTTTTACCCCATTCAAACTCATGTTTGGAAAACCAGTAAGATTACCTTCAGAATTTTTAATAGATGAAACAAAAACATACGATAACTACCTTTTAGACCTCACAAACTCCTTACAAGAATATCGTACACTAGCCAGCACTAATCTACAAAACGCAAAAGAAAAATCAAAATTTTACTACAACAGAAAAATTCGTGATATCAATTTCAAAATTGGCGACTATGTTTTTGGAATCAAGGGATGGCGCAAAACGAAATTAGACCCATCAAACATAGAACCCTACGAAATAATAGACATAACTTCACCAGGGAATTTAATATTAGATGTAGACGGAAAACCAAGAAATATACATAAGAATCGCGTAAAACTGGCGCACCTCGGCGAGCAAGAACTGGAAAAACTGAGACTACCCTGAAACTCCTGAACAAAATCGAAAAATACCAATTCAACTTCGTCCCTCTCTCTCAAACGACAACGAATTCTCAAAAAAAAAAAACAAAGAAAAAATTTTCTTGAATTTACTTTGAAAAAAGAAATTCCGAACCAAACAAACTCTAACTAAAACATCTTGAGAACAATTTGCTCGAACAATTTATTCAAACAAGTGTACCAAAAATAACAGACGTAAAATAATAATAATCGACGTAAAATAACCGATAAATATTCAGGTCGACGTATCTTCAACTGACGAACAGCACCTAGAAAAAGAAAAATATAATTTAGAACTAATAATAAACTTTAAACATAACAAAATTATCATTGATAATAAATGAATAATCATAAAAAATTCTATTATTACGGTTCTCAAGTCCTTCGAAATAGCAACAGCGCCATCTGGTATGCTGCCCAAGGTACAAAAGACACCGCTCAACTTCCTGCGCAATACAACAAAATAAATAAACAAAGAAAACAAAAAAAACAGAAACACACAAATTACCAGTTAAAGTTAAGCCCAACCTGTAACAAAAACAATAAAAGAAAATTCTAAACAAAAAAAAACGAAGAAATAATACTTGATATGTAACAGATCATCTCTGTCTTCCGCCCACCAATCTAGCGCCCCGTCTCTCTCACTCTAACGGCCCAGACCCATGCATAGGCTCGCTGTCACTGCTACCGCCAAGAATACAAATTCAAATCCTAAAAACAAGTCGAGTCCAATTAATACATAATTCCTAATAGACAAATATTCCCCAAATTAATAAAACAAAATAAGAAATACCATAAATATACCAATTAAGTTACGAAATAAATAAATAAACATGCAATTATAATTGGTAAGCAATTAAACTGACCAATAAACAACTTTTATTATTTAATTGATTCAACACAACTTTACCCAGCTCACGGCAACTTTTTGACTTTAACCAACAAAAATTATAATACCTGATAAATAAAATATGTGTATAGCAATCCAATAAATTTTAACTTACCACATAACAACGGTCCCCGAAAAGGCGACAACTCATACTCACACACATAAATGAATCACAACAAAACAAAAAAAAACAAACACAATAAAAGGAAATTTCGAATAACAAAATCACGCGTCGCGCCGACAATTACCCTAATTAACACGACCTGTCAACACGTGATTGAATCCGTCACAACAAAACCACACTACTAACTGTCCTTGCCGCACCTACTTTACTCAAGCGCCACCGACATATGCAAGACAAAGATAGCACATCCGAACACCCATACGTACATTTAATGGAAAAAACCGAACTGTAAAGCTAGACATTCGGAAAAACAGCGCTGCAATGTTAGTAACTAAAAGAAAATTAACTAAAAAAAAACGAAGAAAATCAAACAAACAAACAAAAATAAATGAATAAATAATAACAATAATAATGATAAATTAATAAATAATAACAATTTAAATGAACAAATAATGACAAACATAAATGAATAAATAATAACAAAAAATAAATAAATAATGAAAAAAAAAAACAAAAATGAAAAAAAAAATTTAAGGGGAAACGAGTGCACATTGCGCGCACCCTTATCCTCACGTAAACTGAATTCCAGCCCTATACACTACACTTCTACACTAACCAGGATATTAACATACTATTTAGTACAAACTTGCAATATCGGCCAAAAACAAATTAATAAAACTCATACAAACATACAACTTATTCAAACATCCGAATACACAAAAGCACACGTATTATACTGCTATATAGAAAGAGACAGAATTGTTTCACACTGCAGTATGTGGTCCCACATATCCTTTATCCAAGGCGACTACGCAAAGTACTTAAAACCTACATCTCGAGAAGAGCGCATAAAAATGAAACTAGAACGAAACTAGAAGAGTTTATATCGGTGATCACGTCGTAGACTCGATAAGTATTAACGAAACAACTCTTTATAATTTCGTAATAGGTGGTTCCCTTTCCCTAAACGGCGACTGTTCCCACGGTAGTTATTCTGACCCTTATGGATCATGGAATGACGTAACGGTACAGGCTAAGGGCAAAATTCTTTTAGCAAACTACGACGTAATGGTATCTCTTAGTGAACAAACAATAATCACACCAGAAGGAGCCCACTGCGCTCTAGAAAAAGGACACTGTTTGGACCAGGACGAAGGTTCAGTATATTGGAACCTCCTTCCTAAAGATGTCTGCTATTTCGATAAATACACCGTACTATATGAAGGGAAAGGCGAAAAGATTATGAGCGATCACTCCATGGGAATAGACACAGTTTTCGCGGTAACATCAGAAGATATAACCTTCGGATACTCTATTTTAGCAAAAACCCAGGTTTGCGGGCACACACTTTTACACACTGAACACCTGCGCCTGTTTATCCTCGAAGGACCACAAGGTAGTGTTTTTAAAGCAAAAACAGAACTGAACACAGCCGACCTAGACCTTTTCAACTACGTAAACAGTAAATGTATCTACATCGAGAAACACTTTAGAGCCTAAATCGAAACGTTGTACAAAGACATGCTTACTAAACGGTGTGACCTCGAACGCAAAATTCTCCAAAATTCACAAACCCTAGCATTATCAAACAGCGACGAATTTGCAATGGAATACATGCAACAGAAAGGATTTACCGCTATAGTTACCAGAGAAGTAATTCAAATTATTCGCTGTGTTCCCGCAATGGTAACACTTGCAAAAACTGATAGGTGCTACCAAGAAATTCCTTATTTCTTATTATCACTCCACAAAACGAGACGAATTCTCAAAAGTATCGGCTATGAAGTAACCTGCGACAGTGTTCTATCTTCTATATTTTACATAGACGGATAATGGTATCGTCTGACACCCACTTTGGTCCCAACCACTCCGCCTACCCTACTAAAACCTGACACCAACCCTACTTGGGAATATATCCCCGCACACAAATTATCTCAAACCGGCATTTATTCCGATCACAACATTCAGAAACTGAGAAAATTCATGATGCAACCTCGCAAACAATCGGCTATCATTAACACTATTGCCCGCTTGATTACCGGTCAACCCGTATCTGCAACCGGATTAAAATTACATAACTTATTTGACGAAAGAATCGTCGAACGCATTGCCGAAAGCACTTGGGAAAAGGTATGGTCCGGTTTTAGATGATTCGGAAACTTCAGCGCTGGGTTACTAGGGGCCTATTTCCTGGCACGTTCTATCAAACTAATTATCGACACTTCTCTACATTTCCTCACACTAAAAAGCCCATTTGGTTGGTCAGTTTGGCTGGTCTGCGCCTTTTGGGACAGTTTAACCCACTTCATATTATTCTTAAAGGCCAAAGAGCCGAAGAATCCCGAAAACCCTCGAGTTCCAGAAGAGCCGACTGCTTCACAGCAAGAAACCGAAACGATGGATGACCAAAAAGACGAACCAACTGCCCCAACACGCGGTGTAAATATTAAAAACGATTCGGAATATACAGCCGTTAAACCAGTTTACCCAGAGTTTTCCCCGCGTCCCAAGAGTTCAAAATGAATCTCAAATTCTTGCATGTAGAGCGCCACTATACACTACTATTCTCACACTATTAAAACATATATATTCGACAAATTAATAATACCGAACGGCCGATATTGGAAGATATATATTCCCGGTTACGTTCCTAATAATTTAAGTTATAGTAAAAGGGTCATCTTGGTACCGTAGCGCCAAAGCCTACCTCTATTATATATATCATTCCAGGAGGACTCCGTTACTTATATAGTTTTAGTTTAGGTTAAGCAAAAGGACCCTTTCTGCTGTTGTGCCATGTTTTCAGGTGCCACACTACCTGGGGCTTAACCATGTACAAACCCGATCAAAGGGAAACTGCCATAAAAATCAGCCCCGAGACTTCCTCGAGCACCAACATGCACCAAAAGACAACCATCATGACCATTTTTGACTACCACTACCTGATGTACGACCTACGTGGGACTTATGGGACGACCCGAGTGACGGGCATAATTATTCCCCAACGAATAATTATGTATCACTAGCTTAAGGATTTTTGATCAGAAGAGTCACTGACGTCGTTAATTAAGTACACAAAAAATCACCATAATCGAAACAATACTACACTTAACCGAATGATCTAACTCATAACCCAAACAAAAATAAAATAAATTTACCTATTTAATGTAAACTTTGTTGGCTAAATTCAACTTTGCGCGAACGGCCTCGCGCCACCCCGGGGAGACAAGACTGTTATGCCCCAGGGCTAACATTCCTTATTTATATAAATAATTTTACAATTTTGTATATCGAATTTCAACTCGAAAATCGCTCAAATGAAGGTGATACCGGAGTAATTGAAAATCAACCGCGACACAATTGTTGTAAACGGCACAGTGACTCCAATAAAGGGCATAATTTTTCTAAGTTCCGCTCGTTAATTTCAATTAACAAAATCCCCGCTAACTAACTAGCTAAAGCATAACAACCTTGTATGGTGCAGACTCAATTGTCGGACAGATTTGTCGGATTCTGACCGTCAAACCAAATAAAAGACGTCGAAGGTCGTTTTCTTAATGGAACGTTCATGGTAAACACGTGCAATCGGATGACCATGCATCCTTGGGAGTAAGAGTACACTCGGTCCGTTTCCCCTCATTAGTTCCCCGCTAGGATCCGAAGTTAATATAATATACAGGACGGACAAACATCTGACACCCGCAAAGGGATCAGATATTTGTAGTGCTCAGACTCTGGCGCGCTCGTCGGTCGGGAGGATGACGATAGCGAGGCGAGCGATATGGTCTCGTCGGGTCGCCTTCCCTTGGCTCCCCGTGTGAGTTTCATCACTAGTTGAGAAACGACCAAGAACCCGATGTGCCCGTAAAGCACACTAAGCAATCGGGTTTTTCCATTCATGGTTGTTATTGGCTAGTTAAATTCGGAACGTTTCATAAGATATTAAAAAGGGAAAAAGCAATATAGGTCAATAAGGACCTAGGTGTATCAAATCGAATCCACGTATTCGATTTAGTACCAACAACCGCTGATAAATTAGGCTCATATCGAGGCATGGTTTGAATTGTTTGATCAACTGTAGAAATTAATTATTTGTTGTAATTATTAGTTTACTTTATTAAAATGTAAAAAAGGATATCAATTTTTATTGTTAAAACTAACCAGGAAGCAAAACTTCGATATTTAAAATTGCCTGTTCATTTTGTAGAAAAGATGTACTAGTTTCCGTTTGATCCGAATTTGATTTTGAAACTACATGAAAACCTATATTTTCCCTGGATTCTACTTCTGTTACATCTAGATCGCTGATGACAACGTCCAAATTGCTTATGTCCAAGTTAAAAGCTGAGAATCATTTTGAACTTTAAGAACGTCTGATTGAGACTCAATTAAATTTGAAATCTTTCCATTGATGGAACCATCTAAAATAATGAAAACATACTTGATTAAACAAGTAATAATAGGCGCATCACTTACGAATGAATTTTTTTGTCCAACCTATGCGAAAAACTTGTTATTGCACGCATCTTCGCCATGTTGGATAGGTTCTTTTTCACACGACTTTATTTTTCATAATTGGTTGTATGAAAAATATCAGTTTTCGTCTACTTTTTCGTTCGAACTGGAAAATTATATTTTTATTTTTATTTTTATTTAAAAAAAATTAAATTTTTATATTTCCATTCGGGGGCTCCACCCCCGAACCCCCGCGGGGCTACCGCTTCGCGGGATTGGCCGCTTCGCGGCAACTATTTTGCAATAGCTCTTTTTCATCATAAGTTGGACAAAAAATACTGTGTGTGTCACGAGCCGAATAGGTCCTATTCCGCTCTAGATACACAATGTACTAATTTCGTACTGGTTTGACGTTTTACATGCAACCAATAATCAAACAGTCCTTGATTCGCCACGTTTATAACAAGGAATGAACCATTAGAAACAGCATTCTCAAAATCGTGCATAGTAACCAGATTGTACTTTCTAAGTGCTCCAAATGTGTTCTAACTTCTGTCTGAATGATTTTTTCGATATTTTCTATTTCAGTTACAGAAGATGTACTGTCGGATCCTGTTCTTTCATTTAGGACGTTGAATTGGACAGCATCAGGATTAAATGGAGATAAAACGCATGTTCTGAATCCATTTCTGATAATATCATCCATATTTGGCATTGACTCGACTGCACTCTTTAATAAAGGAGCAAAATTTTCTCGTTTTAATCGCTGTCCTCCTTTTTCTACTCACCATCGGTCAAAACTTCGTGGCGTTTGGACACAAAGCTATTAACTCGAACTGATATTCTTTGCAGAATAGGGACAGTTGTAAAGTTAGATGTGAAGTATGACCGTCGACGTATAAAACCATAGGGAATTCAATGCTGTTTTTTACAAGCCAAGGGTAGAACTGTGTTATAATATATGAGTAGAACTATCACCAGTCCTTCATCCTCTCTCGGTATTGCCAGCAATCCACCCTGACGGTATATTGTTTGCAACTGCCTTTGGTATTCGCTCATACCAAAATAAAATCATCGGAGAAAGTATTAATCCACTGGCACTTACATGGAACAGAATAGTCAAACTCTCTTTTTCATCACCATGAACAACTTTGTATACAGATTTTGTTAAAAAAAAGCACTTTCTTCAAGATTGTATATCCTTGACGGATCAATCTCCAGCAAATTTTTCTTCTCCAGGTACTCTTTTACCTCGCTGAATGATTTCCTTAATGCATTTTCGGTTACGGACACTACTCGTCGACAAATTTTGTGCCGTGCGGGTTGCAATAATCGGGTGTCTTCTCAAAAAACTTTCGTACCAATGCCTGTCTGGTCTGCCTTCTTTGAAGGGATTTTTTCATCCAAGTTCAGTAACCAAATTACTCACGCCATCAATAAATTGCTGTTTTGAAATAGGGAATCCTCTTTCACTGCAATAAATTAGCCAATCGACTGCTCTTTTTTCTTCTTCATTAGTTAAAACAGTTTTCGGTCCTGTCCTAGCATCAACGACAATCGCATTTGTAAATTTCGCATACAGCTATTAAACGAATATAAATTTAATAAATCATGAAATCATAATAAACATTGCAGTACTCACTTAAACAAGTAAGAAAATAAGACGTATTATACAACAAATCCTCGAATTAAATGAACAAATGTTGCGTCTATTTATTGGTTCAGTTTTCAATCTGTCAAATTTAAGACTGTGACCAATAAATAACTAGTCGCTTTTAGTTACCGGGCACAGCTAATTTGATGGCACCAGTTGATAGCCAATGATAATTTTTATTGAATAACAAATTTCTTATCAATTTAAGAACTGATTTTGAATTGAGAAAGAGTCTTATTTATCATAGTAATTTTATTCGCATTGAAAATTTTATTTTGTAAAACTAAAATGTGTTCATCGTAACAAAATCTTTAGAGAATGCTTCAAATCAAAAATTCTGATACAATTTATTTTATACTAATTTTAATAAGACGAATTACGAAAACAACTTTTACATTTTGAACAGGCAAAACTCTGCAAAATCCATATAAAGTTTGATTTTTTTCTCAGTTCATCTATTTCATTAATAATAACGAATAATGTGACAAGTACATTTTTCTTGAATATGGTGAGTTTCTAGATAGCGAACTTTGCATTTGTCTGAGTGAACACTTGGTTAACCTGTATCAAACAGAAAATTATCGTAAGATATATAACTATTTACTTAATTTATAATGGATATAAAAAGTCAATTTTAATAAAAGGATTTGAATTTGAATGAAACGTTTTTATCATCAAAAATTGACATATTTGTTCACATTAGTCACTTCTCAATAAAGGATGAAATCCTATTTATCGAAGGCGTAAAAATATTATGGTAATTAAATATATATCAACATTTTATGATTTTAATA
>JAQQRF010001541.1:0-10847 GCA_030523145.1 Trissolcus brochymenae | reverse complement strand
ACGTCTACAAATGATAATAATGTTGCGACATTTTAAAATCCTTTTCTTAATAATGACAATAATTGACTGCAATTCAATCATTAATTAAAATCTCATAGTTTAAAATTATTATCAACTTAATCCACACATTTACCATATTAGATAAAATGTTTCATTGATGGTAACTGCATTTGGTTACCGACTGTCGCATAGTCATTATCATTTTCAGAGAGAATTATAATTTTATTATAAGTACATAGTAATTAGCTAGTAATAATTAATTAGTATGAATAATTAATATTCATAACTGGTTAATTATATTCCTTGACATATTTACAATATAAGTAAGTATGAAATTCTACATATTCATTTCCAAAGAGATCATAAATTACCGACACTGAGTAATTTATCTTATCAAGTAATAATATTATCACAAATAACATTGGACAAATTATTACATTATTACATTATTACAATTAGAACAATAATAACATAAAATTTATAGTATATGAAATGAATATGTAAAAACAAATCATCTTAAGATAACTGTATCCATTTTTACCGACAACCTTACCCGATTACATCCATTACCATACAACGTGAATAGACCATTGATTCGATAATTATGATGAACTCTAAATTCTGAATAACTTATCAATCTTAAATACAAATTAAACTATGAATAAATTGATTAGTATGAACGTCATGAAACAAATAAACAAAAGTAAATATAAAGAATCTCTTGAAGATAATATTACCGACAGTTACCGACTGTATTGAATATCTTTATCCTACCATGTGTAGGACTGCTTTAAATTTTCAAATAATTTAACTTTGAAATATCCAAAGTCAACTATTGAACTAAATAATTATTTAATAATGCATCAACTTTTTATTAATAAATCATCGAATAAATTGAATGAATATAAGGAAATAATAAATCTTTTTTGTACAATAAATAAATATAATAAACGCTTCATAATTCATTAATTTTAAACAACAATTAACGAAAAATACTAATTAAGTGTCCATGTAAATGATACTTTATTGACAATAAATATATCAAAGACCAAACAATACGAAAACCATTTGAAACGTTCATAGATAAATGAATAATCAATTAATAAATACTTATATGCAATTTCATCGCTCCGGCACTTAAGACATTTTATCAACCTAAAGAATTTATAAACAATTTACGCTCGCGAACAATGGTCAATTTTCCTCAAATCCTTTCGTCCCCAAACCAAGAACGCAGAAGATAAATAGCCGACTCCTGCGCTCCTTAGTCAGTCTTGACCAGCATTTTTTCAAAGTGCGTAAAACTTAGATTTCTGAACGGCTCGGTAACTGAAGTGTTTGTCGTAAACTACAAATTTGCTTTTCCGAAAAGGCCGGTAGTTCTACTTCAAAATACAACGCGTTCCGAGTGTCTTTTAACAGTGTTTTATATTAAATAATTTCAGTTCAGAATTTTGTGATCTCGGTCCTCCAACCGCGTAAATATTTCCCGTCCATTGAACGCGGAATTTTTCTAAGTAGCATCCTTAATTATATTTTAGTGTGGATCGTGCGGCAAGACGGATCATTTTTATTATATATTTGTTTAATAACATTTTCCTATTTTTTCCAATTCATATAACTTTCCTAAAGTTATCCCAGTTAACAATTTCATTTAGTTTATAGTACTTTAATAGTAATATTACTATTTACAATTTATGTAACAATAAATAGATTGAACTGATTCTTTTCATTTTTATTTCATTCTATCAGCTTCTTTTTTATATTCTATTAGCATCATAGTAAACCATTGTTATTTACAAATTTAAATTACAATCATTTTTTACATTGTCGCAAGCTAAGCAAAACTTACCTACAGAAAATTATAAGTTACCGACAATGGTAACCTATTATATCAAGAAAGGTAGAAACTAGGAATGCAATAATATTACTTAAAACCATCTTTATTAAATATTTATTAAAACTAATTTATTCTTAAATTCATATTCAAATCAATCCAATTCAAATCAAATCGAATTAAATTCAATTCAACATTGTTTGAAATACATTTTTTATACCTAATTAAGCGACGTATTATCAATAAGGAATTCAATGCATATGAAAGATCATTCTAGTTTCTCTGAAGTTCATTTAAAAATAACCCTTCTAATGCGAGTGGAATTGATTTCTGCTTAATTTGGAGTTGTTCCGGCCTAGCCGCTCGGGTTGGTGCAACACAAGCAATGTTATGGTCGATTTGTTCACCAAGAGGAGCCATCACAAAAATTTGAGCGTCATGTTCATTACACAGAACATGTTTCACCAGGGGAGCGGACAGCGCGACATTTCACTCAACACAAACTAATTAGTTTTGTTAAAAAACCAGCGAGATCCTGCGCAGGTGCAATACTTAGTAGGACATCAGGATATCAAGTGTCCTGAAAACCCAAAATTTCTACAAGAGGTCTATTTCGATGCTACAAATAGACCTTTCGGCCACCTGGTTCTCGACCTGAAGCAGACAACACTAAAAAACTGGCGATTCCGTACTAATATTTTCCCCGACAATAGGTTTCATTACGTGTACGTACCTCTGAAAAGTTGGTTAAAGGGGAACGACAACGCGACATCTGTCCCAGTTTACCGTTTACAATGGTGAGGAACGGACCTGTGAGGGAGCACAACGCACAAATTCTGCAGGGGTTCCCTCACATTTCGAAAAAACAGAGAGTAATTGTTTTACGACGAGCAGACTCGAGCCTGATAAAGTTAATTTGCGAGTGCGCTCTGAACACTCTTAACGGTAACGTGCCGCTCAGCAACAGAGACAAAAAAATTAGGCAAGTACGCAAAGGATTAGAGCTCTTGGAACCGTAAAAAAAAATTTATCCTGGAAAAGGAGCGGTTGGGTTTTTAATGTCAGTTTTGACAGCCGTAGCGTCCATCATCACAGGTGCGATCGCAGAATCGTAAAATAGTACACGCGAAGAAACTGGTACTCGTGTCTCGCGAAAATTTAGAAAAAATGGAGGAGGTGCTAGGAAAGCGAAAGAGAAACAATGTTCAAACCCTTGAAACCGAGACAAGCCGCATCGATACTGATATAAGCGATATTTTGGATCTCAAAAATATCGACGACTCTGAAAAGTGGTAACTGTTGCAGCACGCTCTCACCCGTTTTTCAATCGCAAACGATCCTAAGCACGTCTATCCACACACGTCGGAGACGCCTCCGCAAGTTCTATCGGAAACACAGTCGGCAGTGTCCGAAGATACTGTGATTGGAACGGTGCCTGGAAAATATCAGACGAAAGTGCGACTTTCGCTCCATGCACTGCACAACCTGCTGAAAAGTACATTCTCGTGAGATGATACAGAAGTCGTCACAAAAATGGGGAGGTCGTGTCAAATTCAAATATCATTGATCTCATCAACGAGGCGATGAGAGCGAGAAAAACGTGAAACCTTCCAGGGCGTCACCAATTTGCAGTTCTTCTCAGAACGGTGAACATTCCCCGTGAATACGTGGGCAACAAAGCATTGAGGAGCCTTGTGTCACCTAAGAAAAAATGTCTAAAGCTCACGGTACCGACGCTTTTTAAGTCAGGGTTTGACTATTCGGGTTCATAACTATCACCGAGACCAGACACGATCGCTTTCGAAGGTTCTGAAAGCGAAAACTATCAGAGCAGAGAAGCTGGACGACCTGTAAAGTTGTCAGGAGAAAAAATTGCAGAAGAAAAAGTCGGAGCATGCATGGATAAGCAAACGGTTAACAACAAGCACAGATTGGCCATAAGAAATTTTGTGAACATACATTACATCGTCGACAACATCAACTTTCTGATACAAATGACGAATCTAAAAACATACAACTACATTTTTATTGCTAGTCGTAAACGTGTTCAGAAAATTTCTCTGGATCCAGCATATGAAAAATAAATCAGCTCAGGCTGTTGTCAGTGCATTTCGAGAAATCATGAAACGAAGCGACCCGCGACTGCCTGTTCAGTTACAAACAGATCGCGGTAAAGAATATCTGAATTCTCATTTTCTGATGTTTTTAAATACAAATAATATACAGTTTCAAATAGTTCAAAAACCCGTCGGTCAAGGCGGCAGTTGCAGATAGGGCCATACGATTAATAGGAGACCGGATTAAATGATTTTTGACACACACTCGCTGTAGACGTTATATTGACGTACTTCCAAAATTCGTCGAATCGTACAATCGCTCGTATCACACGACTATACGCGGAACTGTGGCGATCGTGACGTTAAATAACGCCTCCCGAGTGAGAAAAATACTAAGCGAGAAGCAAGAAAAACTTTGTAGAAGCAAAAACAGGAAACCTAAATATCGTTTGCACGACCTCGTACGTACCAGTACTGAAAAAGCAGCCTTCTAGAAAGGTTATTAATCGAAATGGTCATCAGAGGTGTTTTACGTGTCGCGTATTATGAAACACAGGCAACCAATAGTGTACGTAGTTGCAGATTTGAGCGACCATACGGTCGACGGTATTTTTTACGAGCAGGAGCTGAGCAGAGTCGGCGTCCGAAATCGTGAATGAGCGATCAAAGTGAAAAAATTTTTTGAAAATATAGATAGTGGGAGGGGCAAATGTCTTCTGGTAAACTCGGAAAATTTGCGTGACGACTTCCTCTCTTGGATAGCTGAACGATGGAGTTCAATTTTTACATGACACTTCCGAGCAACGCTAGCATGGATTATTATTCTAATAACTGTGCGTCGCAATTCATAACACGGCTTCACCTTGAGTGACGACTCGTAGGCAAATGGGTCGTCGGTCTCAGTGAGATACAGTGCCCTCAGTCGTTTTCCCACAAACCGAGAAAGGGCTTAAACAACTTTGTAGGAATGTGAACGTTCAAGGGTGCCAAGATCACACCAATGAACAGAAGCAAGCATACCAATTTCGAGCGCATGCGTGCGTCCATTAAATATGGTATGTATCAAGTCTTAAAAACTCTTTTGAACGAAATTAACAACGGGTCGCCCGTCACAGGGCACCTCACATTCGAACTTGACAACGATGGTCATGTGAACGTCACGCAGACGTGCGGTTGTGTGGATACCGAACACCGTTTCACTGTGGCGCCTGTCCTGTGCGACATTCTGGGTTACGAACGTCGCGATAAAGATTTTTTAATGAGAATCTCCTGCGTTCGGACCGTCCGGCAGTTCTCTCACACAGTTTGCCGCCATTAATGTTCGTTTTAACACTGTTGGGCTCTGCCAAATTTTCAGCCTAATTTTACGGGAATCAAAGTATTATTATGTAAGAGTACACATAAGAAAGCGATCACGAACTAATTGTAAATCGTCTTATAGAAGAATATACAAATTTATCATTCTATATCTTATTACTTTTATTCTTTATTAACCTGTATTATACAAAAAGTTCATGCGTTAGTATATAGCGACTTATACAAAAAAATACGATTAGTTCGCAATGATCGGACTAAAATAGTCTCATCCAATAAGAATTAACTCATAGGCGTATCGTTAGTGCGGAGCAATTTGATTGGCTCTCAATATAAGACATGCCATTACGACAAAATGGCTGCTTCTTATAACCTGTTTAAATGGTAATAATAATGCGACACTTGAAAACCTTTCATTAATAATAAATGAATAATTGATTGTTATTCATTAGTTACAATCTGATAGTTCAGATAAATAATTAACAATTTAATCTACATATTTATCATATAGGATAAACTGTTTAATTGATGGTAGCAGAATTTCAGTTACCGACTGTCGCATAAGTATTACCATCTTCAGTTTAAATATAATTTTAATATTAATACAAAAATGAATAGTTATTATAAATAGATTATATTCATAACTATTCAATTATATGCGGCTACGTATTTAGAATATAAGAATATATTGAATTTTAGATATTCATTACAGAGCGATGATTTTTGTTTCGAATAACATTAAAAAAAAAATTAAGTTATAACTTTTTTTTTAATGTTATTCGAAACAAAAACAACATATAACAACATATAACAAAGAATAACATTAAAGTATAGGGGAATGAATATGTACAAATCTATTTTCTAAGGATAACTTTATCCTCTTTTACAGACAGTCATCAAACATTACCCGATTACAGTCATTACCATCTAATTTTAATAGACCATTGTTTAATTCATATCATAAAATCTAATTGTTTGATTTAACATTCAATCTTAAAGACAAATTAAACTCCGAACACTTAATTATTATGAACATAATAAAACAAAGAAACAAAAGTAAATATAACAAATCACTTGATGATAATGTTACCGACTGTCATTTGAATAGCGTTATCATACCACGTGCATAGTACATTATTTTTAAATTAATTTAAATTAAAGATATTAAAATCCAAAACTATATGACTTATTAATGACGGATTATTTGAATTGTATTAAATTCTTTAACACCAATAATTGAATAAACAATTGAAATAATAAAATCGTTAATCAAGTATAGAATAAATTATAATAATAAAATAAATTTAATAATATAAAAATAAAATTAATAAACGCGTCATGATCTAACAATATGAATAAATTCATTTTCAATAACAATTGGAAAAGGTTACTGAATCAATAGTAAAAGTAAATAATACTTTATTGACAAACTATATACTAAAGACAAAACAATACGAAAATCCATTTGAAACTTTCATAGATAACTGAATAATCAATCAATAAATAGTTATATAAAATTTCATCTCTTCGAAACTGAAGACTTTTTATCAACTTGAAGAATTTGTAAGCAACTAACGCTTGCGAACAATGGTCCAATCTCCTCAAATCTTTTCGTCCCCAAACGAATAACGCAGCAGATAAATAGCCGACTTCTACGCTCGTTCGGCAGTCTTGAACGGATCGAGATCCACATTATATGTTATTATATTATTTACAAAGTGCGTAAAACTTAGAATTTTGAATTCTGAACGAATCGGCAAATCAAGTGTTTATTGTGTGCTCTATTTTCACTTGTTTGAATAGGCCGGTAGTATTCACTTGAAAATACAACTCGTTCCGAGTTTATTTTGATAGTGGTTTATATACATTTAGTTCAGAAATTCGTGAAATCGGTCCTCGAACCAAGTGCATATACCCATTTATCAAACGCGAAAATTTCTGAGTAGCATTATTTTTATACAATTAAACTAGTGTGGATCGTGCAGCAAGACGTTTTATTTTTATTTTTCAATTTTTCTCAATATTTTTCTCAATTTATCTTTTTTTTTCTCAATTTTTCTTTTAAATACCTATCCATGGTTTATACAACTTTTCGTTTAAATTATACAAGGTAACAAATTCATTTTTATAACGCTTTAACTACAATTTACAAATTATTTTACAATAAATTTGTTAACAGATTCTATTCATTTTTATTTTCTTTTCCACATTCCTATTGGTGTCATATTATACAATTGTTGAATTAAAATCATACTTTACATTGTCGCATGAGAAACGAATTGAAATACTTACCTATTGAAGAAGATAAGTTACCGACGATGATAACCTGTTTTATCAAAAAGAGACACTAAGAATGCAACAATATCAATTAAAACAATATTTATTGAATCAAATTATTTATCGAATTCAAATAGTAAATAATATCAATTGTTTAAAAAAATCTAAATAGATTTTCAATACAACATTATTCAACATACATTTTCAATTATAAATTAAAGCGATATATTATTATTTAGACATTCTTGTACATTTTTATTCCTTTAATAAAAGATTATTCTAGTTTCTATAAATCTCATTCAAAAAATATACGTCTTAATGCAAATGGAATTAATTTTAGCCTAATTTGGAGTTGTACCGGCGTAGCCGCTCGGGTTGGTTCACAAGAGCGTGTGTGAATCGCACGTAACGGGTGATGTAAAAACACCGCTTTTTCGTGTGGTGCATGTGGACTTGGACAAGTACGACTATGGTATCTAACGCTTGCGCTCGTTTTCGAATATAAAATACATTTCTCTTCAGAAAACCAATTTCAATAAGGTCGAATCGTACACTATAACCTATATCGTACCTGACCTTCAAACCCTTATAACAAATAAGGGTTTGAATTTGGAAAAACCCTCGTACTCGATCGTGATACGATGACCGTGACACTGCATTTTGGACGCGTGGACTGATGGACTACTATAAGAATCAACACGGTTACGGTCGTGTCAGAGTTTACGACGGAGGGCAGCGTCAACGCGGAAACGGGATTGGTTCGTCATTGGGTGGAATATTTCGCCGTGTTTCACCACTGTTAATATCAGGAGCAAAATTAGAAGGTAAAAAAGAGTCAAAGGTCGGTCTAGGTGTGTTGACAAATATAGTAACTTTGCGGCAAACCCCAAAAGAGTCTATGAAGACGCGTTTGCGTGAGTCTACAGCCAATCACAAACGAGCCGATGACGATAAAATCGAATGAATGGTAACTGGTTCGGTGTATAAAAAACGTAAAGTTGCCCGTGCAACTCATTCGCGCGTTACCCGGTTGAAGCGAAAGACCGTGAGGCAAAAACAAAGACAGCACCTTGCAAGAGATTTTACTCTGGCAAGCTGCTTTTTAGTAAGATTAGAAAGACGGTGAAAAGACATGCCCGCGTGTCAAAGACATATTTGGGTGATTGCTCACGCAATCTTTACGCTCATGCTCTTCGATGAAGTTTGAACTCGACCTGTTTACGCTGCTGCCGACGCAAACTGCGATCAAAAATAGGTCTTGGGTTCATTACAAGCCGATTTCCTCTCTCACGGAAGATGCCCCATTGAAACTCGTCTTGGAGGGAAACGGTGACTGCTAGATCGACCTGGCTCATACTTTACTCAGTGAGAGTAGAAATAGTTTCCCGGACCGGGGGCGTATCAATAGACGCCAGTGCAAATGGTAATGCGGAATGTTTACACAGCAGCGAAAATGTACTAAGGTGTCAATGACAACGAAGGGCTAAAAGCTCGAAGAGCTCTTTAAGAAGGAGTAAAAACCATCGACCTCTTACTGCATATTCACACCAATCTGCTGAACCAGGAGAAATTTTTACTCAACGGTGTTCTGAAGATGTTCAACCGTTCTCGAGAATCGTTTTGTTTGATCGATGCAGCTAATACTTCATCACTGCATATAACCGAGACATCCTTGCTCCTGCTGAAAGTCAATTAAAATTTTCGTTCATTCCAGAAACCATGGGACGTTTTTCGACGATTACGAATTCAATCCAGTCGGCAACTAGCACCGACGCATAATTAGAAAAAACTAAACTTTCTACGAGTGAGAGTTCTACAAGACAGTTCCAAAGCGCGATATCCGCGACTTGTGGCCACTATTATGTTGTATTTTTATATAATATGTCTCGAATTCGTGATTTTACTCCATTTTGTAACCTCATAGAAATACTTATGCTGCCAACGATGGAATTGATAAACGATACTCTTTCTATAAAGTGTCTCTATAGATAGCCGTTAAAGCCATACGAGAAGCTGATCAAAAGACTCATCTTTACAATTCATTGGGAAATAGAACTGTACTTCGATGTTAATTCTGTTAAATAACTTACATATCGTAGAATCTGGTAAAAAAGCGATTGAAACGACGATTTGGACAATTTCTGGAATCAATGATGTGATAAATTGAAAATTAGTACGGTTCTTCCATGTTAAATCATGAACAAATATAAGCAATTGATGTATTTTTTTGGCCATTTTAATAGTATTGAATTTTCATATTAGTTATGAATTAGTTTTACAATTTATAATGTATGTGAAAAAGAGTTCAACAGCCATCAGCATCTTTCGTAATTTCAGAATGTATTCAGTTATGCTGAGTGCTATTTTAAAATTATATTTTCTAATAGTAGAGCAAAATGTTTTAGTTTTCGATTGATTTTCGATATATCCATTTATTAAGTTATTTTAAACCAAATGAATGATTTTTGATCCATTCTATGATGATTTGCTACGACGTTTCAAACTGTAAACAAAAAATTTGTTTATCCGTACAATATTAACTGTTTTTCATTATGAAATTATAACGGTCAAATAATATAACAGTGTAGACATTTTTCTGAAAAAAAAAATTAAATTCATATAATTCTATTCAAATAACTTACATGTTGTAAAATGTGGTAAATTCATGATGATGAAATGAATAAGCGATTCAAATGACGATTGAAACTATTTCTGGAATCAATGGTATGAATCACCGCGTATTGAATCCGCTGTGAATCGAGCCAAAAGTCACATTCAATATTCTACAATTGCTGGTGATAAAGAAACACTTAAAGACCTTATCGACAACACTGCATACGAACACTTTATCGAATCGTTGCCACCCGACATCGAAATACGAACAAAAATAAAAAACCCCCTAAATCTTGCCGACGCTATAACTTACGCAATTAACGCAGAAAACAAATTAAGTAATAGATCTTATCATTCAAATCAAAATGCAGGACCATCTTATTATCACAATAATACGAACCAACGCCGCGAAAATCGCTATGAAGGACAAAACAATTTACAACCGAACAGACAAAACAATCAAAATAATTTCCAAAATTCATATCGCCTAAACAATTTCCAACAACAAAATTTTAACCAGCCAAATTATAATCGCGCTAACAACTACCGACCAAACAACTCTCATTATCAAAACCTTACTAATTACCATCAAAATTACAACACAGATAGAAATAATTTTAGACAACAAAATCAAAATAATCAAAATTGTTAACAACCACGCCAAAACAACCCCCCACCCAGAGAATCAATGTTAAATCCAGCATACATGCAAGAAAACCAAACCGAAGCCCAAGTACACTCTATAGCCA
>JAQQRF010001540.1:0-12728 GCA_030523145.1 Trissolcus brochymenae | reverse complement strand
GACACCCTATTGGTGCTTGAAAACAACGTTGCCAAGTATATTTGTTTCATATTTTTCTACATCTACTGTCTCTTTTCCTCGAAAACATTGCACACCAACTTCCTTAATATCATAATCCAATGATTATTTATAAATCTGCACTTAAATGTTAAAAATAAATTTTAAATGATTATTAAACAAAGACAGTCAGATTAGGGCAGATAATTCACTTTAATTATAATATGCCGTATGATTTCCAAAACAAATAAAAATGTCTATAGTAGTAATACATATAATTTAGTTACTGACAACGTAACTCCGGCATTGTTGGTCTTTGGTAGGTATTTTCTATTAACATGATAGTTATAACCTCCTATCACAATTAGCTCATTTGCTTTCCGCGGTTGTCCACGATGTCCCGATGAAATCACTAACCGATTCATATTTCTTAATTGCCCTCTTATAAAACTGAAAAATCTTTGTTGACTTTTGAGGCTGACTTTTTATATAACAAATGTTTGCAGTTGACAGGTGAACAAACCTGAACTTGGCGTTTAGGTTTCTTGCCGTTTAGGCAATTTGACACCCATCCATATATATATATATATATATAGTGTATCCTTATATATATTATCCGTTCCGAGACTTTTGACTCGTTACTTCGTTAAACCGTGATGCTTGCACACACAAACATACAAACAAACATATTTTCTTTTTTATATATTAGTAAGAATACACTATATATATACTTAGAACAATTAAGAACCGATATATATTCCGAGAAGAATGATATAAACCATAGAATGGTGCTTATAAGACAAATAACATTTAAAGTGATTGAAAGACAATGAATTAATTTCTTATCAGCGAAATAGCATTGTTACATAAGAACAAACATATTTACCCGATTACAGTATAAAAGTGAATTTTACACAAGTTTACAACAACTTTTTCATATATGCATCAATCTATTGACGATTGTATCGTAATATGGCGCTTATCGATACGGATCATTAGGCACCATAAAATAGATGATTTTGACAATAACTTTTTTCTTACCATGTATGCTACTTCTAAATATTTTTTAAATGATTAAAAGATTCTTGTTTTATTTTTTCATTTAATAAGTAATCAACATTGATTTAATAGTTACCAAAAAATTTAATTTTGTCATAAACGATCTTGTGTTTTGTGATATGTAGGTATATATAAATAAATTTGAATGAATAAGATTCTAATTACAATAAACAATAAGAATAAAAAAATGTTGCTCATACGTAAGCAAATCCAAACTCCATGGCCACTAAACTTTCCAAAAAAGTGGAAATTTTCAGATCATAGGCACACCTCAGAAAAAATGACATATATCCTTACATTCGCATGAACGCTAAAAAAATGGGTGCCATTCATTTTTAAAGGGTAACACATCTGAAACATTTTTGTTTATTTTCGTAATTCCTCACAGAACGATTGGTTATTAAACATTCGAGTATTGTGTAATAAATTTTGGACGCCAATCGTTTTATGCGCTGATTTTTTTTTTTTCTAACAATTTAATTTTTATATGTGCGTGTTAGAATTGCAAATATTTTAGTTACCAAATTCTGTGACTCTCAGAAATGTTGACACTACATTCTAAGCGAATAATATGTAGCGTTTAAATTTCTTGTTATTGTTTATCAGCCTGTATTTTTTTGCTTATTTGCTCAATAAAAATTATTTTATACCTCTAAAAAATTTTGTTCACTCAATTTCAAATCATTATCACAGTTGATAAGTGTACTGCAAAAATAATAAGAGACGATTGTTAATTTATTTTACAATTTTAACATTGCTTGTTATTTAAGAAGCAATCTAGATTTCGCTACATTATGAATTATATAAAAGTTCAGCAAAACAAACGATATCTGTCGGATGATCTCATTATCTCAAATTCATCAAAATGGAGTTAACTGGTTTTTCCTTTGTGCCACAGATATATTGGTAGTAATAACAAAAATAATGAATATAACCAATATGCAAAAGTTGTAATTTTTGCAAAAACGAGAAGCAATGATGAACAAGAGAAAAAATGGACAAGGGATAAAAAGATCAAAAGCTGAAAAACTACACGAATAGTATATTATTAAAAGAAACGAGAGGTAAGCATCAATGAAAATTCATTCAGTTTAAAATTCAAATTAGTTGTGATGAACTTTTGCGAACTGTGCGGAAACGATGAGTAACTCGATCTTAATTACAAATGTTTTTCAAAAATAAATAAAGAAAATAATGAATAATTCATTACAACAATAATTTGAATCCTTGCAGACAATTGCAAATGAGAACTGTTTCGAATCTCGAACAACTGCCATCAAAAGTGTTATTTTTCATTCTAGTTTGAGTTTCGAATTGTCTGAAAAATCTTTATAATGTTTTTTAAAATAGAAAAATGTAAAAATTACCGTTAATTATTAATATTATGCCTAAAATTATAATTACCAATATTAATTGTTAAATACTAATGTTATTACGATTCAATTATTATTACCATTGAAGAATAAGTTTATTAAACAATAAAACGGATTAAATGACGGTACTTTAATCTGCCAGTTAAATATATATAAATCAGATTACTATAAGAAAATAATTTAGTATACAAGTAATAATCTTAAATAATTCATGCAATACAAAATACGTTTAAGGGACGGTTCAATATTTAGTTACCTCACAATGAATTTCAAATTGAGAAAGATCACCATGATAATCATTAATACACTGGTGTAAGCATAACCAAACTTACACTGTACATACAAAAATGTTCTTATACTGACAGAAATGTTGTAGGAATACTTAAAATAAAAGGGTCGAAATATTATTATTTTAGTCAGCAAACTCGGAATTTAACAAAAACTAATACATTTTACTCGAGTTAGTTGACCACGAACATTTTTTTTCTAAATTTAAAGGTACACTTATAATATGCAGCCATTTTCATTCATTGGGTTGCCCTTAGAAAGTCATTAGAAAAAATGACAATAAAAAATACAAATATTAATTGATAGATATCATTAATTGCGTAAAAAAGTGAATTTATTACTTTGTCAATACTAACTTTTGTAAGATATTGAATCGAAATATATAACACTGAAAATGTTGCTCCATTTTACTCCAATATTATTACTCCAATATTACCAATATTTAAAATGTCATACGTAGTAAATTATTCGCAAAACAATGTATGAAGTTACGTTAAGATGAGCAAATCTTTCTCACAAGAAGAATATTTCTCTTCATGCGCTACATAACCATATTTTGGAAGTAAATTCTTATAGATGTCTACGAATATGATTCCTTTAATACCTGTTCACCTAGTCATAATTTTTACATTCTTTCTTCTTCTTTGTTCAAAATGTATCCATCAGCTAGAGACCATGACTCAAAATTTTTTTTCATGACTTTCAAGCCTTTGTACAAGACCATCTCACACGGACGAAAATATATTCTTAAATATATTTTAAATATATATTAATAAAAATTAAATATAAACGTTTTTATCTTGTATTCAGACAGATATTCTGATACAGTATGATCCTCCGAACTCATTATCACAGTTTCATCTCTCAATGGAGTCAAAATATCTACATAATGTCCAACTTTCACCCACTGTTCTGTGTTGAGACTGTTTGACGCACCTGAACAATAATATTCTACGCTTTAAAATATATCCCAAGAAAAACTAGCTATATAAAATACAACCTAACCTCTAACTTCAACACAGAAAATTGCCAATGACCGTTTCACTTCCACTAACCGCTTTAGCATGTCCATCTGACTGTTCCAACGAGTTGGGACATCTTGAATCAACAAAACTGGTGCTTTTTCTGGATCCAAAGTTTCTTGTGCTTTTTTCATTTTTTTTCTAGACACCGCAGAATGTGAAAAATGGGTGATGATTCGTCCACAGTCGTTCAAAATATCTTGTATATCTTGACGTTGCTAAAACAGTCATAAAGTGTTCTCAAATTTCAATAATAACAACTGTCTTTACATTTTACTTAGCTGAACATATAAAAATTTAAATATGTTCGAACACGATGTTCGACATCTTTAGTTAAAAGATTATAATAATTAAAAAACATTTTTTTAGTTGTGTGACCCTTTAAAAATGAATGGCAAACATTTTTTTATGTTCATAAAGGTCTCAGAAAGACGTATGATTTTTTTCAGAGGTGTGTCCATGACGTGAAAATTTTTACGTTTTTGGCCAGCTAAGTGGCTATTAATTTTGGATTCACTCACATAATTTATTCATAAAAAGTTAAATAGTAATTATAAATAACTATATTTGTTTAAATTCGATGTTTATAATCGTAACCATAATTCAAGCACGAGGTTATCCTGGTTGTTCGAAATTAAAAGACATTTTTTATTGAATTTGTGAGCACTGTGTACTTAGTACATGGCGCACGCAACGAAAGGTTATGAAAATAACAGTCACGACAAAGAACAGGATAATTTCTGCTTTTAGAGATAAAAAAAATCTGACTTTTTGTTTCTTATTTTTCAGCCCACAGATCGGCATTTGTTAATTATAGCTGAATTGTTGGGAATTGACCTGAATGCGATGCGTAAATGGCTATGTCATAGAAAGATAGTCTCTATGAAGGAAGTGTTTTTGAAACCAATGAATGTAGAGCAGGCGATTGGAGCTCGAGACGCTCTTGCTAAATACATCTATGCTGAACTATTTAATTGGATTGTGAAAGTCATTAACACTTCACTCCAGTCACAGTCCAAAGCCCAGTGCTTTATCGGAGTTCTCGACATCTACGGTTTCGAGACATTTGAGATCAACTCTTTTGAGCAGTTTTGTATCAATTATGCCAACGAAAAACTTCAACAACAATTCAATCAACATGTCTTCAAACTCGAACAAGACGAGTATTTGAAAGAAGAAATTGAGTGGACCTTTATCGATTTTTACGACAATCAACCGTGCATTGATCTCATTGAAACGAAACTTGGAATACTAGACTTGCTCGACGAAGAATGCCGAGTATAACATTTTTATTATAATATATTTCTCATAATATTTCTATTGATTACAAATTCACATTAAAAATCAAATGATTTGTGTTTTAAACTGACAGATGCCAAAAGGATCGGACACTTCGTGGGCAGAAAAATTGTACTCAAAGTGCAGTAAATCGAAACATTTTGAAAAAGCGAGGTTCGGTACCTCAGCTTTTTTAATCCATCATTTTGCAGATCTCGTTCAATATGAAACTAATGGTTTTCTGGAGAAAAATAGAGATACCGTAATTGAAGAACAAGTGGATGTTTTGAGAAGCAGTGATGTATGGATCGAATTTCTATTAAAGACAGAATTATTATTAATTTTAACATTTTCCTACGTTCGTAATTTTGTTATTTCAGAATAATATATTGAGGCAATTCTTTTTGAATGACAGTGATCCAAAATTGACTGTACCGAATATCAGACATAAAGTTTCAGCAACAAAACCAACTCAAACGCCACCGAAGCAGAACAAAAAAACTGTTGGCTCGCAATTTCGTGATTCATTAAATATGTTAATGGCAACATTAAATGCAACAACACCGCATTACGTACGTTGCATCAAACCAAATGATGCAAAAGAGTCGTTTGAATATAATCCGGAACGTGCTGTGCAGCAGCTCCGAGCTTGTGGTGTTCTTGAAACCATCCGGATATCAGCTGCTGGGTTTCCAAGTCAGCGAACGTATGCAGACTTTTTCCAACGATATAGGTGTCTTTGTGAGTTCAAAGATATCAAAAGAGATGATCTGCGAGAGACAACTAGACGTATTCTTGACAGGTATACAAGAATATGTCATTTTTTTAAATTAATTGTTATTTGATGTTATTTAATACAGATTTGTAACCGCAAAATAGAGGTAAAGCAGATTTTGTTCTATCTCTTTCGGGAGCAAATCTGTGTTACAGTTTACTTTAGTGACATAAAATACAGTATACAATTCATTCAGCAGGATTTAGTCTACCATCTACTTTTGGTGTAGACCTAACCTTAAGTGTGAAATACCATTTTTTTTTCTGATTCAAACGACAAATTAACACCTAAAATAAAATAGATTTTAAACATATTAATAATAATTTTGGTCAAATAATTACAGCTAAAATCCTGCTCAATGAGGTAACGAAGGAGTCAGAAAGAAACAAACTTGTCAAGGGGGCTACTGCAACCTAGAGAATAACCGCTTCTTCCTTTCTTCCGATCTCTTATAACATAATGAACTATTTGATTTTTCAGGTATCTCAAAGATGAGGATAAATTCAAATTTGGAAAAACAAAAGTATTATTTCGAGCTGGGCAAGTGGCTTATTTGGAAAAGCTTCGAGGAGAACGTCAACGTGATGCTTGTGTATTAATACAAAAAACAATGCGAGGATTCCTGTGCCGCAGTCAGTACCGTAAAATTTGTCGTGCCACTTTTGGTCTGCAACGATGGGGACGTGGATATTTGGCCAGGAAACGTGCCAGAATCATTCGAGAAACTCGTGCCATCATCAGAATTCAGGTTTTGATATAGTTTTCATTTCATTTATATTTTTTTCATCGTTTATAATATAATTTGGAAATTTTTTAAACAAAAAATTTTAGGCTTATGCCAGAGGCTTGTTACTTCGTCGACGTTATCAAGAAATTCGAAAGTCCATCCTAGGAATTCAGATCTATGCTCGTGGTATGATGGCTCGATGCAAGTTCCAAGAAATGAAAGATATCGCCGCGGTAACAACGATCCAGAGATTCTTACGAGGATATCTTGTGCGACGTAGGTGTGTGAAGATGAAAAGACATGTTGTCATCGTACAAAGTTGTATTCGCAGATGGCTTGCGCGGAAAGTCTTCCGTAGACTGAAGGCTGAAGCTAGAAGTGTAGAACATGTCAAATCATTGAACAAAGGACTTGAAATGAAAATCATCTCTTTGCAGCAGAAAATGGACGAGATAGTAAGTGTGAAGAAAAACAGATGCCTTATCTTCGAGGGGATGGCGATGATATAGTTGGTGAAGGGTTAGAATGAGCAGATTAAAGAAAAAAAAGTTTTCGAGTTCAGAAGATACAGCAATGTCAAGTACAAAAAAATGCCAGAGACTTGCAGTGTTTACTTATCCGAAAACAAGAAATCGTATTTTTTAGCCCCGCAAATAAGAGTGAATCATTTTGTAAAACAAGTTGATTCTGTGCTTATCAGAAAGGTGGTACCGAGCTGATAAAAATGAAAAAAAACTTGAATATCGACCACAAATTTATAAAAATTTGAAGAACGATTTTTTCATACAAACGTCATCAGTTTTTTTCTTATTTCTTTGTCCTGTTTTTTCATGTTTGAAGTTATTTGAAAAATTTCAAAAATTATTTAATTCAAATCTTTTCAAACTTTTTCCAATTTCTAAATTTTGTTTTGTTTTTTTTTTTTCATTTTTAAAATTTTAACATTCTAGAACAATAACAAGATTCTAGAATGATAATAAAATACAAAAATTCTGAAAAAACCGTAAAGATGGCAAATAATTAAAAAAAATGTAATTAAATCATGATTTGTAGAATAAACTTAATCTTACGAATTTTGTTCGACAATAATAAAAATAAACGGGACTCGTAGGTTTTTTTTCAAGAAGAAGAAAAATGCATTATGCCGTCGGACTCTCGCCGACTAAAAAAATCCTTCCTCGTAGGCTTTTGATCCACCCTGGAACTGAACGATGTACGTATTTCTTTAGAGGTGGTACCTTCTTGTGCTGTCAGCAGCTGCTTCTTCTGCCTCGATCAAAATTGCCCGATCAATTTATTCTTCTATTTTTCTCACTTGTTTCATAATCTTTTCTCTTTTGTTCCAAGATCGATTCCACAAATACTTTTACGTTATTCCAGTTCCAATCTTTTCTATCAGTGATCTTCGCTGTCTGCTTCATTTCTCGCACTGGAAGAACGTGTGTTCTGTGTCATCTTCCTCTGTGTCGTATAAACAACGTGCGTCTTCCGTTATCTTCATTCTTCACAGATACTTTTTGAAACACCCGTGTCCCGACAGAAATTGAGTGAGATAGTAATTCGTCTATCCATTTTCTCTTCGTCCAACCAATTTCTCTGGTCTCCGATTAACCTATGTGTCCATCTCTGTTCATTATTCCATCTCTCTTGCATTTGAACGAGGGTGCTCGTTTCTGCTTCTTTACGTCCCGTGTTCTCGTCGACCTCCCTTTTTCTTAGGTAGATGTACCTTATCTGTGATGCGAAAAGGTCTATCGGGATTATACCACCAATTACCAATACGGCTGGTTCAGACACTGTCCTGTAAGAGTTGGCCACTCGAAGGGCTCCTTTTCTCTAGATTATCGCCATTTGTCTTCTGTATTTTTCCTTGGCTAAAACGCCGACCCAGATTTCGCTGTCATATAGTAATATAGAATGAGTTGTGGACATGAGGAGTTTTCGCTTACTAGCTGTAGGTCTACCAGTGTTTGCCATAATTAAACTCAGCGAGGTTGTGACTTTGGAGGCATTTTCTGCTACTGTCTGGAGGTGACTTTCCGTAGGTCACTTTCTGGACTAAGGTCAATCCATCCAGCGAGAAACTCGTCTCATCACTTGGTTCAACTTCATCTGTGTTTCCTGGATGTGTCGTCCTTGTATAACTGCAGCAATGTCATCTGCATATCCCACCAAAAAGATATATCGATCTCTGAGTTGCGCTTGCCCTCCGCTGTATCATATACGAGTTCTCTTTTCCACAGGTAGCTCCGCACCATTCACATCAGGTACTCTAGAATTCTAAAGGTTTCTTTCAAAGCGTATAACATCTTCGCCCAGTTTGTCGAATTGAAGCCGTTTTTGACATCCAGTGTCACAAATATTACTATCTTACGCGAGGTGTTTGGTTTCTCCTCTTTAGCTTCAAATACGTATACCACTTGCTGTATCGCTCCGAAAAATTCTGTTTTTATTGTATAAAAGTCGCTGTTGGCATTCCACTCAGTTTTGAAAAATTCCATTATTTTAAAAAACTCAAATTTTAGCGAAGTTTATCATGTTTTGAACCCTGTCTTGCACGCCAGTACTTTTCTCCTCATGCGTGTGGTCAAGACAGGCCCCGAGCTGTTACCTAATAGAATTGACGATGAACTATTGGCTCATTTGAAGAGATTACTAACGTAGTACCACCTCTGGGTGCTAGATGTCACAACTTTCAGCGATTAAACTCTTTGGCTTCGCGCATCCCCTCTACGTTCTACTTCATGTTTAGAGATTGTGTGCATTTTAGTTCTTGGGAGGGAAAGATGCTGTATAAGGATCTTTGGGTGGGAAGTAATCTCTTCGAATGACCCCTTCGTATAATTACGATCGAATTTCTCTTACGGGTAAGTTCGTTTAATCGTCAATTATACTTCAGGCCTCGTTCTCGAGATCGTAACAACTTATGTAGTTTTTCAGAGTTGTAATTTCATTTCTCTTTGGATAGGGATTTCTGTAAACATTTTGTTTATTTTTTATTTTTTATTTAATTAAAAACTTTTATTATATTATGTTTAACTTTGTAGTTATCATAACATCAACATACTCAAAATCTAGTTAGTATCACATAAGAAACTTATTTTATTATAGATCTTGCAAAGTCTGAATTCGACATACTAATTGCGCGATTATAATATTTCGCAAAAATCATGGAGTTATTTTACCACCCAGCTGTTTTTCTGATAATACTTATATCGATGCTTTTAACTAAAGCTGCTGATGTGGACGCATATCTTATTAAGTCACCTGCGAAAATTGTGGTATCTATGCCACTCTCTTTGAAGGTGTGTTGTAATCATTTACCAACAGTTCGTGATCCCAACTCATTCTGGGGCTTCTTGAAACTTAAAAATAATTTTGTTTTTCCATTTCTGATTTATGATATTTCTCGCAACGCAGAAACTTGGTTTTTCTTCGAAGAATAGTAATACCAATCTTATTACATTGTCTTTATAATTAATTTAAATATCGCATCTCTGATTTTAAGGTTAACCTGTTTAAAAACGATGGCTCAGCTGGGGGGTACAATTTAAGACAAATTTGTCCCCGGTGAGCTTGAGGCATTGGTTTCTGAACCAGCGAAGCCTTCCTCCGACCTCATGTACCTCTACTTCTAATTCGGACCCGGTTTCGAAGATCGTTGTTGATTTTGATTCTGATATGGCCTGTTCTTTCAAAGGGAAGAAAGGGCATTCTTCTTAATTTGAATGACTGCTGTTGTCTCCCCTGTCCGTATGGACTTGAATTCTTTTTTGCTCTGGCAAACGGCCAACGTGCCTGGACATTGGTCCAGTTATTTTGAGTCCAAAGTACCTTCTTTGTCATGGGCTGAGTCCGGTTTTTGATTGTATTACCAACTCCGGCAATCGTCCTGGCTTTTTTAATTTTCGTAGATAATTCTGCGCCGTACAACATCTTATCAGTTTTCGTTGAACTCAAAACGTCGTTGACCTTTTTTGTGAGTCCTGGTTCGATAAATACTTTTCGAGCCAAAGTTTTTTCGTGAAAGAGTCCGGCCATCAATTTACCCGTTTCGAAGAGTCTCTCCATCATCACCGCTCTGTCTCAAGGATCCTGTGGTTCATTTAGTATTATCGTCATGGCTACTCCTAAGAAGGATAGTGCACTCCCTAGCATGTTTTGGTTCTCTTCAAAGTGCCCATCTCTTTCGACAGCAGACTCTGTGAGAGTGGTTCGAATTGCCGGGTTTACTGTTGGCGCACAAAAGCATTCTTCTGGATCATATTTTTTCAAAACACTTTCAGACTCCTTCTTTTTCAATCCTGAGTTCACGCAGTGCCGTCAATGTGGCACGAAAGATGGGTGAATTATGACCTCAACTTTGCTTGATCGAGTTGGATCCTCACCAAATACCTGCAGGATCTCCTCATCTATTTGGACAACCTCGTTTTTCGCATCTTGTTCTAAATTAGGGTCCACGTTTTCTCTTTTATCTCTAAAAGAAAAAACATCACTTTTAATGTTTCTGACATTTTAAGGTTACGACGTGACTCGTCTTTCGTACGAGCGCATATATCAACATCTGGCCCGTCCTGTCTCTCGTGCAGGCTCGCCATTAATTTTTATTTATTTCTTTTGGATTACCTTCGGATGTTTGTTCAGATCCATGTCGAAATGCATAAACTTAACTTTAAGTAATTTACCAGAGTACATCATTCAAGAACACATAAAATACAAAAATCATATAATTATTTCATTAAAAAAAAAGCCAGAAATGAGTTCAAAATGATGTTTTCCATAATGTTCGATAGTCATGAAGATATGTTTAAATAATTTTTAATTGCATAAAAATAAAAAATAATTGAATAATTATGAAATAATTTTTTTCCCGTGTAAAATGTATTTCGCATAAATTCAGTTTGTATAAAAGGATTATACAGGTTGTATCGGAGTTCACCTCCCGGAAAACAGACGTACGGACATCTTCCTGGAGGAGAGCGTCGCCTGGCAACTCTGGTTCCACAGTGAAGACTTTGTGGAATTCCTCAGCAAAGATTTCCGCTACGGCCTCTCGATCCGTCACCAGTGCCCCAGTCTGGTTTCTCATTGTTTTCGGGATGTCTGATCTCGATTGTGTCTGGCGGCTGATGTACGTCGACAGTTGTTTTCCGCCTCGGGTGATGACGTCCGTCTTATACTTTTTCCTTTTTTGTCTCATATATGTTGTCAGCAGGTTTGTGGTCGTTCTGTACTTGTTGTAGCAACTTGTCAAATTTATTATTTTATACCTTTTCTACACACGAAGCTTTTTCTTCGCCATTCTTTTAACTTGTTGATCTAGCCAGGGCTTAGTCATGTTCATCTTGAGTGTACAAACTGGAGTGTGATCATGTAGTGCAGTTTTTGCAGGTTGTAGGAAAGAGTCCTATTCCACCTGAACATCTCTTCCATGCGGTAGATCGCATCGCGCCACAAGTTGTTGAACAAGGACCTGCTTGATAGCTTTAAAATCTGTACGAAAATAGTTAAACCGCTGAGTAGTTTTAGGAGTGTTGTGAGTCAGTTGCAACTCTGCCTGAATTGAGGTAGTCAGGACAACTTGATCACTGAGGCCAATGTTATGTCGTACAACGGGTGGGGTAATAAAGTCTTCGTCAATGATCATGATAAGGTCTAGCGTCACCGGCCTGTGGCCTTCCCGGAACCTGGTTGGCTGGTAAACTTTCTGTATCAGGTTTCATCAAAAAGTTCGTTAGAACTTCGCCGGTGAGAGTTGTTGTCAATTATAGTCAATTAATTCATTGAACAAATTCTAGAGGTAGAAAATGCATACTTCCAAAAACAAATCAAACTTGCATTCATCCAAAATTATCACGTACAAATGATGGCATTATCTTTGACGAAATATAATTATATTTCGATGTCAGATTATTTATGTTAAAGAAATAATATTCTTTGTACAATAGTTTGTTGCATGGTCTCTTAAAATGAAATATATTTTTTGGAAGATAGTTGAAATGTTTTCCTGATAAAAATTTAAATCGCGTTCGATATCAGCAATTTATTTGATTTGTTTATTTGAGTTTCTTTTTATATTTAATAATTCTATTTTAAATTTAGATATCATCACGTTTTGTTGGAATAGAAAATAAATGTTTACTGTAAACTTTAATTTACATATTCTTAATTTGAGTTTGATTTGAGTAAAGTGATAAATATTTGTAATA
>JAQQRF010001539.1:0-11229 GCA_030523145.1 Trissolcus brochymenae | reverse complement strand
GGGTTGGGTTTTGCATTAACACGGGAATTGTTTTTGCACTTTTACTGACCTTTTCTTCCTGTGCGATGAACTGAAAATCAAACACGTGCGTACAAATGGAAGCGGCGAAAAAAGGAAAAGCGATAACTACAACAAGACTTTTGTCATTACTATCATGCAACAATCCAAGTTTTATTTAATAACAATTAGCAACTACTACCCACGCGGATTTTTACAAGCGTTTTTAATCACTCAGGGGGCAAAAAGGTAAAAGAAAGCGGGAATGCAAAAATGTAAGCGGGTTATCAATAAGCGGTGTGTGCGAACACTGAAAAACTCGATCGATGGCACGATCGATGAGCAAGCGCTGCGTCAGCGATAATCATGTTCAACATGCTTTTTCAATTTCACCAAAGTTCATTGTAACAATAAGGCAAATTAACAAACAAAAATTTTCAATGTTTAATTTTTCATCTTTTTATTATTCTTTAAGAACTTTTTTTCTACATCAGTCTGAATCTTACTTTTAAACATTTTTGCTCACGTTTTACTTTCCGATTTTCATATAAATATTATAATGATGATTGATCATAATCAATAACGAACTTATACAGCTTTTTTACAAACGTCGCAAAACCAATATGTACTTCGGGGTGGTACAGTCATATTATAGCATGACATGTGCGACCATATCAGACACTGGTCGCACAAAATAACTTTATTTTCCTATCCAAGTTCTAAAGAACAAACTCCGCAGTTAAGAATGCCTACTTTTTTCATTTGTTGAACACATTTTTGAAAAAATTTAAAAGAAGCTGGCCCATCAAAATATTTTTTAATCAATAATAATGTAGATTCGTCTACTTACATAAACGATTCAGAGAATCTTCTTTCACGCATATGATCAATACTTATTTTAAAACATTTGTTTTCAATAGATATAACATCATTTTCTAACAAAAACCACGATAATAACGTTCTACTTTGTTCGTTTTTTTTTTAATTTTACAAAAGCTATCATTCGTAAGACTTTCCTTTTTTTAAAGATATATCGCCGTGTTTTCTCTACCCTTTGCAGGACGACCGACTTGTTTATATTTTCTTTTAATTTTCAAATCAGATATCTGAAGATTTTTTTTTTCATTCATTTGGCATTGGCCGAGTGGTGGCTCACGATGAGGCTCTTCTGTCTCTGGCTGGACTACAGGCTCTGGCTCAAGCACAGACTATGACACGAGTGCGGGCTCGAATACAGGCTCTGACACGAGTGCGGGCTCGAGTACAGGCTCTGGCTCGAGCACAGGCTCTGACACAAGTGCGAACTCGAGTACAGGCTCTGGATCGAGCACAGGCTCTGACACAAGTGCGAACTCGAGTACAGGCTCTGGATCGAGCACAGGTTCTGGCACGAGTGCCGGCTCGAGTACAGGCTCGATGACTCTGGTCTGTCTCTGGTCTGTCTCTGGTCTGGCTCGAGCACAGACCTTTTCATGACTTCAATCGGGACCTGTAAATGAAATCAAAAATATTATGTACAATATAAGGTGAATTCGGTTATCAACAAATGAATAAATACGTCAATGTGTGCATAACAAAAGCCAGTAAAAAGAATGAAAAAAATCACGTCAAATAAAAAGTAACTTTGTACCGTGTGGTCATGGATTAATTTCGCCACCGTGACAACGAAGGACTTGCGTTTTTCGTTTAATTTGATTGCTGTTTGATTGATATATATTCAAATGATAAAATACTTTTACCTGTTTTTGTTTCTATTTATATCTTTTTTTTCACATACAATACTTTTTTCTGAGTATTTGAAAATTTCAGCGAGATTTCCTTCATCGTCAGCATTATTACGCATAAAAATCTTTCGCAAACTTCGGGTTTTCAGAGAAAATCCAGACTCTTTCTCAGCTTTGACAATCAGCTCTTCAAACTCTTTATAAGAGTTGAATGTCTGGCCAACAAAAATTAATGGTTGGATCATCTAAACAAAATAAGGTGTAAATTAGTTAATTTCTATCTTTTCTTTTTTTGCTCTGACAAAAAATTGTTTATTCATGTCAGTGTTTCTAGTCAATGAGTATATAGTGCTCAGAATGTCACCAAAACAATAACAAAAAATTTGGCTAATAATGTTATAGATTATTGAAAAACATGTACTAAAATATTAATTGTGCAATATACTTACTTCTGTTAAAACGAACTAAAGAAATTGTTGGTCAATTTTATTTCTTTGTCACTTCTGAAATAAGATCTGTGCTCCGTTTTATATTTAAGCTGCGTTCAAAATAATATTATGAGCGCTATCATACTACTGATGCTCTCAGTCAACCGATACATAAAACGAGAAGGGATACTGAGGATGGTTGGCAACACTGTTTCGTTGCAAGTGGACAAATATTTTTGACAGCAGCCATTTATCCAACTATCAACGAATGTTGTTAAAAAAATTTTTTGTTACGATCATAGTATTTATTATACGTGATAAGTCGGTTTTATATGCGTGAACCACATTTTTGTGTGTGCATCTTAAAATTTAATCAAGAACAGAGCAAAAAGAGTTTCGGTACGTGATTTGTGAGGTTTGTTTTGATGATGTCAAAGGGCCCGCAATCGACTTGTTGTATTTACGTAGATAAGAAGAGGAGTTATTATGATGACTATTATATTTTTCAGGCTCATATTAATTTCTGAAGTGCGCGTGATGAATTAGTCAAAAATCAATTAAATCAGTTTAGAAAGTATAAAGCGACATTTTTTCCAGTTTGAATGAAACGTTATTTTGATGCTAAATAATGTGTGTGCACGAGACAAAAGTATGTATAAACGTAATGAGTTTTAAAAACTAGATTAATTTCAGCATATGAAATGATTGTTTTTTTTTTATTTTGCAGGGAGCATCTGTTGTGGTGCCTGCAGTGAAAATGCGCTTGAATTGTTTTGACCAATGGGATAGATTCTCAGAGAATATCATATGACATCCAAACAACATTATACAATTTTTCGGAGTAAAAATTTACAAAACGGTCCAAAAAAACCGCAAATTGTGACAAAAAATTAAAATATTACAGTCTTAAATACAGATGCAAGTTTGGGCCACAAAGATCGAGCGAATCATTAGGGTATCGAAAGTCGACGTAAGTTTTTACGTTAATTGGAATCTGATTCATTTTGAAGGTTGTTATACTGAATTTGTTTTTGTTTTAAAATTTAAATGACTTCACAAGATTAAATATAAGAGATAATTTTCCAGATTAGATCGGAAAAAGATTTTCAGAAAATTTTTCCTGAAATTCTTCCAGATTAGATTACAATTGTCAAAAGTTTTCTTATGGTGCTTCCAGCATCCATTTTCTATCTCTGATTCCAACTGGCCAATATCAGGGTTCTGAAGGAAATGTTTAACTGTTTACGATAAACAATAGTATAACACGTTGGTACCCAGGCAAACAGAAACATATATGGCGCATATATACAGCATATATGGCGCATATATACAACATATATGCTGCATAAATGGTGCAATATATGGCACATATATGTTACCATTTATGTACCATATATGTGACATATATGTACGCATATATGTTAGTCAGACATATATGTCACATATAAGCAACCATAAATGGCTCGCATCCATTTATGGCAGCATATATGGCTACATATATGGTTCAATATATGGCTGCATTTATGGCGCAAAATTTTTACAACATGATTGTGATAACTTGAATTACTTTTTAATTGTACTCAAACGGTCATGTAAACATTTGTCAAAATCATGAAAATGATGATTTCTGACAAGGAAAACTGTTTTCAATCAAAAAAAAATTTGATTGAAACGAACATTTTTTCAATTACTGATTTTTTTATTTTTATTTTTATTTTATAAAAATTACAGTTTTGTTTCAACTGAATTTGGTCTTAAACCAATGAATTCGTCGATCACGCTTACAACTCTCAAAATACACGTCGTTTCTATAAATGTGAATGTTCGTGATTCAGAAATTGGTATCAAATGATCGATTGTATAATTGAAATCATTTTGCACGAAAAAATCATCATGCCTGATGTTGTATACTCTAACTAAACACAACTGAGCTCTGTCTTTTGTTTCTAAAAAGCAAATGATTTTCCGTAAGAGATTTCACTTTCTGAATCAATATCGATATTCAATTCTAGAATTACAAAATTTTTTGTTATCATCATACAAATAGCTAGTGTATGATTTAGTTTGCAAAGAAGCGCAACCGTAAACTGTTAAATTAACGTACCCTCGACTTAACAAAAAATTTTGTCCCTCTATATCTCCTGAAATATCTATTTCACAACTGAAAACCATTTTTGCTAGTGCGTCGTCGTCTTTTGCGTTACGTGTGCCAGTTTCTAACGAGTTTATACAATAAACCAGTTTGAGATTATTAGTCAATTCTGTGCTCAGGTTTTGTGTTCCGTGAATCAATTTAGATAAAAATCCGTTTTTATCTTCGAAAATAAAAGCTGATGAAGCCCACAGAGGGCCCCACCGTCGAACAACTAGTGTCAAGTGAAGTAACATGTGAACGTTGTAAGTATATTGTGATTCGTTATAACACGATTTAATCTGTTCTACAAATGAATTGAGCATTTCATCTGCCTTTTTTAAATCTAATTCTGTAATATTCTTTTTCAGAAGAATGAACAAAGCACCAACCAACAACATCCAGTGCTGCACAAGTTTTCGATCCAACATTTCCCGCACAGTCGGCAAAGAATAAAATAGTAACCAATATAAGCACTCACTGGCCTTTAACGATTTCGAAATATCTTGAGTGTGTCGAGTAATGTAATTTGGCGGTCGGATAGACTGTAAAAATGAATTTGCGTATTCTTTAAATTCTGAACTCATCCACAAATGCAAAAACTGGCGGACGGTGCCCAAAAGCGTAGAATGCATGTATTCAGGGGTGACACATGTACTTAAATCTATTAATGGAATTCGGTGAACAATAGGAAAACCTTTGATACCCTTTGATGTTTTGACTTTAACTTTCTTCGTAATTTTCTTCGCAGACACCTTACTATTCAACTTTTCCGCGATACCAGCGTTTTTCAGTATAGATGCGTGAGTTCTCAGTTTCGCAGGCACTACTTGATAAAGAAAACGACGACGTGTCACGTAGACTTTTTTCTTATTTAGAACTTGACATTTATCTGCGACTTGTTCGCACAAATTACAAGAGCTAATACCGGAATGGTGTAACATGTTCAAAATATCCGCCCTGACTGATGGATCCATGAAACGCCACCTTTTTCAAAAATTCTCTCTAAACTACTAACAAATGGTTCTAACAATGTGTTCATTTTAAGTTTGATTGTATCGCAATAAACAGTATGGATTAACATGAACACAGATCGCATCGTATGAGGTAAATCCATGAAGGTGAACTGAATCGGATTGAGACTAATTTGAGAACTATTCGTTACGCGAACGCCATCTGTCCCCCAAAGCAGCAGAAGATCGTACAAACCCGTCAAATGTTCTTTAACTCTTAAATATTCAGAATCGTGGCAAATATCACTATATCCATCCTCTTGATGGTTACTAGAAACAACATCTCGATACTCATCAAGTACAGCTGCCAAATTTCGCTTTTCAAACAAGTACCTAATCAATTCCTCTAATGGAAATTCATAAAAAAAACCTGACTCAAATCTATCACAGTCTTTACATAAATCGTCTGAAGTTGTTTTACTATTCCCGCAAGTTGAAAAATAAAAATGTTTAATCGGGTTAATATTAATAGCTGTATCTTCTAGAAATTTGAAAGCTGAATACTTTGTCTGTGGCATAGAATTTGGTTGCGGTAGTTTGTTCGCAACATATTTCAAAATATCGTTCGTCGACGCGCTTGTCCACTTATGTTTTATGCTTAACTGAAACAAATCAAGCACAGCACTCTCAAGAGAAACATTGGATCCATCGAAAAGTTTGGTTTCATCTGTCTCGACTTCTTGGTTTGTATGTGCCGCATCACTGTCACTTGACTCATAATTACTGTAACTTGACGACGATCATGAAATTTCGGTTGCGTCACTGTTGGTTAAATTATCATCACTTTCGTCTGACAAGACTGGTACCTATAACAACAAAGTGTACGAATGTGATAACAAATCCAAAAAATATTTCATTATTTTTAATTAAATACACGTTACCTTATTTTTCTTCGGCGTAGAAGTCACAAAATCAAATTTCGTCGATGTTTTAAATCGATCTTTTGATGAAATTTTCTTTCATCAAAAGAGCAAAAATTGAATTTGCTTATACTGTTTCCACTGTTGTTCAAGTTAAAATCTAAAAAGAAGATGGAATATTAAAATAAAATTATATTTAGAATAGCATTAATGATAAATAATTTACATAAGTAATATTGCAAGTATAGTTCAAATACTAACCATTCACATCATTGCATGTCTCAGTTGAAACATTATGTACTGAAGGTGTTTTGCCACAAATAAACCTGTAAATAAACATAAAATTTGATAGCTTGAAATCTATATACATGTTTCGTAATTAGAAAATTATTGTCACTGAAAAAATAATTTAAACAATGTATTGGAATATTAGAACTGACTGTCTGATTTTGCCACTGGAGAACTTTGTCTTATGTTAGACAATGGTGATGAGAAACTTATATCAGGTGTTTCTGACCTTTCTGAATTCAAAATATCTGAAAAAAAGAAACATTCGACTATAGAAACATTCGATAGTTTTGCTAGGTAAATTGATGATCTCTTGATCCGATTGCCAACAATAAATAATATTTTACATATTTTATTAGTGATTGTTCTATGTATTTTTATGTACCCAAACAGTCATCTGAACAATGTCTTTTTAAAATATTTCCACTCGATGAAGAATTTGGAGAATGCTCTTTTTTTCTTTTTGCATCGTTCACACTTTCACTTGAATTAGAAAAATCCATTTCCGGAGTGAGGCTGTGTGCTGGGGATGAAGAACATTAGTCGCTGTCAGCAGACATTCTGAAAAATGCCAAAAACATGTTACATTTCTAAACTTTAAGATTTTATTTCAGATGACAATGTTTTTTAGATGCTAAAAGGACTAAATTATTTCCAACTTACTTGTTAGCAGTGGTACACAAATAGTATAAAATGAACAATTTGATAAATAGTAGATTCATCTTCAATTTCTAGGTTAACTTAATTTATTTGGGCGATGAAAACACATGATTGCTTGTCATACACTTTTTTTATGTTTAAAAATGGACTAACAACCAATTTCACTGTATTTTTGACTTCAGTAACGATTTCGTTGTTGTTGTAAACAATATTCAAATAATTTAAAATATGTTCCCGATTAAAGTTTACTCAACATAGCGCGCGTTGTGATCAATTGAAAACAAAACATTTCATTTGCCTCTTTTTTCTATATTAACGTCTTTGTCTATGACTGGCGCGACCTAAACATAAACAAAGTTAGTGTTGAAATTGGCGCGTGAATGAACTCGTATCATCGCTGGAAATTTTCTTACAATTCTCATACAAATGTTTATTAATTTTACTGAATTTATGATAATTAAGAAAACAGTGATAAAACAGTGATAGCAATTTGAACAACAAAACATCCAGTGGCAAGGCTTTATTTCATTACAAATTCGAGTTAATTGATATTCTACCTTTTATTTAGGTTATGTGTATCTTATTGTCTTTTTATTTCGTAAACAGTCATTGTTTGATTAAAACTCATTTTTTAAAAAATAGAAAAACAACGAAGAACTAATACGCTAAATTCATTTTCAGATATAAAAACGCAATATGAGTTCCGTAATGACAAGAAAAGCTGCAAAAAAGAAGTCGAATCAGACAATCGATTTGAAATTGAAGGTAATATGATGAATAAAACAATCAATCACATTAATGAACACAAATGAACACAAATGAATTCAAATGATCATTACACATTTTTTTCAACTTTGTTTTTTCTTTACGTTGCTTTCATATTTTGTCATAATTTTTCATTAATTTTTGTATTCTCCGAAAGAGAAAAAGCCTTCGTCTGGTTCTCGTGATGCAGTGTTGAAGGAAACGGTGAAAAGTCCGAAATTGTCTAAAGTAAGAAACAAAAATACATACTTGTCATGTTAATAATTCATATTCAACCTGAGTTTATAATATTTGTATAGAGTGCCCAGGAAAATTTGTCTGACACAGATTCCGATGTGCAGTTGAGTCCTGAAGAAGAAGTTCTGTTTAAAAAGGTAATTGAAAGATTCTATACACAATGTAACTTTCAGCCACTGTCTTTTGATTGTATAATTACGTAAAAATATTCTCAATGTTATAGTTGAAGGAAAAAAAGAAGCAAAAAGCTCTTCAAAAACACTTCTCATGGACCCTTCTCATACCAACAGTTTGCTCGAAAACATAAATTTGCAAATTGACACTGCTGACAAAAGTGCTGTGAGTATTTATCTATGACTTCAATTTTACTATTGACCTAAATTATAAAATTGAAACAAATTAAACTTAAAATTCGAATTTACAAGATAATATCAAAGATGAAAATGAAAAAAAATGAATGCCAAGAAAAAACGAAGAAACAGCTGACATGACCAGCAACAGCATTCAGGGACTCAATTTTTTTATTTTTGACTTTAAAATTAAAAAAAAAAATTACTTAAGATTTGAAATGTAAAATATAAATTTTAAATTATTTCTAGGCTTTGGAATTGTATCCAGAATCTGATGTTTGGATATTAAATAGTGATATGCCGGACATCAAAAAGCTGGGGTCAACAACTGCTGTTGCTAGAGTTTTGATGAATAAAGTCTTTACGAGGGAAGCAATGTTGGCTTGCTCCTTACTTGGTCAACCATCCAAATCACAGGGTACTGATAAAATGATTATTCGCACTGCACTTGATCCGAAGGGAGTGAGCGCTATTATAAATGAGTACTTTATCATTGAGGTTTAATTTTTAAAATAAAACGGACAAAAAAATGAAAAATAATCAAAAAATATGGTGTTACCTTGTAAGAAATATTTCAATGATGACTTAAAAACAGCTTCGTAGAAAGTTATGAAAATTTTGTCGTTCACATACAATAAACAAGTTTTTAATTGAAATACTTTTTTTCAGAGTTTGCCAAAAAACGTGAAACGGCTAAAGGATTTCCTGTTAAATCCAGGAAGGAAATTCATCAGGCGATGAACTCGAAGCTTTGCGAGAACCGCGGTTAAAAAGGGTTTAACAATACCGGTACTAATATCTCGAAAAAGATTTCAAACTAAAATATGATTCAAATATGATTAAAATATGATAAAAATATGATTCAAATTTTGATAGCAAAATAAACAGAAGTTTTTTTTCATGAGAATCGATATTGTAACAATACTTATTTCAATACCTGTTCAAAATAAATGCGGCTTATATGTTACTATATATGTCCCATATATGTTACTTGTATGGCAAGATTTATGGTGCATAAATGACACCATATTTGTTGCATATATGTTGCATATATGTCACATATATAGATGCATATATCTGCATATATGGCACATATACCCGCATATATGGCTACATAAATTCACATATATGCTGCTTGTATGTCACATATATGCTGCCATTTATGCGGCATACATGGAACCATTTATGCGGCATATATGTAACATAAATGGAGCCATAAATGTGGCATATATGTAGCCATATATGTAGCATAGAAGATGCCATTTATGCGGTATATATGCAGCCATATATGTCACATATAAAAATTATTGCCTGGGTACCCCTAAGAGATCAAATTATATAATATTAACAACGAAAAAATCGTTTTTAAAATTCAGTTTCATCATGCTAGATGTTCTGAGTTCTAACATTGTCTCTTAACATGAACAAAGTGTTGAATGATGATTTTTTACATTCTTCTAGATTTTTTTAATAAGTTTTCAACTTAATTTTACTTCTCTAAATTGAGAAAAAAAAACAAACAAAAATTGCTTGAAAATCAGGTATAATTATGAATTAAAATTTTTTTTTTCAATTTTCAGAACATTCAAATCTGATTGTCACTCTTATATCACATTGAAATGCATAGAGGATAATAACGAATGGGCTCTAGAAATAGAAGAACTAGATTTGACTCATAAAAACCACGATCATTCAGAAGTGTGTACATGACAAATGTATATAATAATAATGAATTGACAGCTAAAACAGTGTTACTCATATTATTGTTTTTACTGCAGCACATGATCCATCTTATTCCTGAAAATAGACAGATAAAACCTGACTTGATAAACGAAACTATGTCAGCGTTGCGCTCAAGATCCAACAAAAAAATTGTTCAATCAATTCTACACTCAAAAGGATGTAACGTAATATTGAAGGATTTGCACAATATGGCGTCGAAGTTACATACCAAGAATGGTGACGATTTGGAAAGTGCCGTCAAACTTCGAACGGAACAATATGGTAAATAAAACTAGCAAATTCAGGTTAAATGATGACACCATGATGACACCAAATGATGATATCTGTTTTTTGACTTCAAGTCAAGGATGTCACACACAGCGACTCTTTTAATTCTTTAGTTATTTGAGGATTAATCAAAAAGACAGTAGTTCCACTATTTGAGTAGAGTGTAAATTATTAATTTTATTATTATTATAGGTGCACGTGTTTGTATTTCACACCAGGATAGAGACTTCAAAGCTCTTTTTTCCTTAACTGAAGATATGAGGAATTCAGTGAAAAAATATCCTGAAATCGTGGGAATGGATGGTACTTATAAACTATTAAAAATTAATTTGACCGTAGTAATATTTCTTATTGTCAACTCAAACAGCTTCAGTGAAGTAGGCGGGGTCGGACTTCTCGCGTCTGAGGAAAAAGAAATTCTTCACTGGCTGTTAGAGAATTTCAAATCAATCAACGAAAATCCAGAAGTTGTTGAAGGGTGTTTCCGGGTATTAATACATATTTATGGCAATTTCACGTCCTCCAATCTTTTTCTCGTATATTTGCAAACGATAAGTATCATCTTGTCAAACAGAAAAAAGAAGCGGTCCTCAATGTTTTACAATCCTTGGTGTACAGCACATCTCCCAGTGAATACGATCGTAATTATATCCAGTTGCAAAAAATGGCGACGAAAGTTTTTATAGAATATTATGACAAAAACTGGCATATAATTAAAGAAGAATGGGTAACATGTTATATGAACAAAAGTAACTTTAACATTACA
>JAQQRF010001538.1:0-54494 GCA_030523145.1 Trissolcus brochymenae | reverse complement strand
TAAAAAAAAGAAAGGCAAAACAGCTGGGATGCTTGTGTCGCTCAAAATACCATCTTACTAATAAGCCAATAAAAACTACCTTTCACCTAAAATCCTACATTATTATCATAATCATTAGATTGTAATTGCTTAAAATGAAAAAAAAAAGTTTCATTTACTATGTTTATCAAAGGCTAGTTTCCTTTACACTAATTAGACATACACAAAATTTTTTGGTTTACTACAATTTTCCTAATTAGGGCCCATTTTTGTTTGCCGATTTCGGCTAAATACAGGGGAGACATTACACACCGGACAAAAGCCTCACTTTAGCCTCATTCTTGTCGTATAGGGGCCAGACAAGATTAAAAGACAGCCCTATTTAGGGCCCGAATGAAATTTCTACTAGGGATGTGTATTTTCTTTTCTTTTCAAAAAATGAAACATCATTTGTTGAATCTGTTTTCGAATTATTTATTTATTAAAGATGGCACTTGTGCTTTTTTAAAGACATCCAAATCATCTGGAATTAAAAATTTAAACGAAAATATATAGAAAAACACTTTTTTAAAATAAAATTTGTACATTGTACTTTTGGAAAAACATTTAGACCAGTTGCTTTTTCACAAAAATTCTCACAAGCCTCATAAGACGGGAATTTTCATTTTGTGTATTGATAAAATTCCACAAAAGTGCGTTATAAATTTTTCTTTGTAGAGACGAGAGCGCGAATAAAAAAAGGCCCGAATCCGTTAATAAAAATAAGTCTTCAAACTATTTAGTAAACCTTTCGTACAATCGGGCAAAACGGTTTCTGTTGCGTATTTTTGCTATACAATATTTCTCTATTGCGAGCAAATGTTACAAGCGAGTCGAACTGGATAATATATACAAATTAGCTACAATGAAAATAAATGTCTACATTCTAAATATAAATTGCATTGATTCATATAAAAGTATACTTAATCTTTCGTAATCTTTTTTACGTTGGAGGTTGGTATAAAATCCTTTTAAGGCACTATATTTATATGTCTGGAAGAAATGTATCTGAACAAAAAATAGTCGTTTTTTTTAGTTTATGCGGTATCATTCATGGTTGATATAAGCTTTATAGAGTAATGTTACGTTTTTGGAGTAGACTTTAATGAATGAGCCGCGAAAAGGCCACGAACTATTGAGTTATTCAAAGACGGCGGAGTTGACTGTTTTCTTCGCGTATTTTCTTGTTCGGCGCTTACATGAGAGCACAGTATCGAATTATAACTTAATCTGTCAACACAAGGAAAAGTAACGAACAGAAGTGGGCTTTGGTATATTTTTAAGGAGATTCACAGGATTTTGTTCAATGGATTCCTGGTAATTCAACCCCCAGTACGATATTAATGGATCAAATCAACGAGCCACTCATTCCCACCCGAATATATACTTAAATATTTAAAACACGCGAAATTAGCTCGCCTTTTATATTGTAGATGCGAATCAACTTCGCAATAGAAATGATAATGATTGTTCCGTACCTCAGGAGCTTTATTTTGTGACGAATGAAATTTGTTTGACTCTGTTTTGTGAGGAAAAATGTTGTTTGTGAAGTGAAATTATGCTCTATTGAATTAAGAGAAAAGGCTCTTTCTTCTGCCACTTAAATTTCAGAATCCACGTGAAAAATGTGTCCCAAACTGATTCGAGAGTCGGCCAAGTTTTTTTTTCTCGCAACGAATTATTTGATGAGGACGAACGTTCGTTCGCGTGTTTTTCTCGTAATGAAATTAAGAGCGCGAGCCATTAGGGAACTTGCGAGAGAGGGAGTCGACCGACTGAGAATAATTAAATTGTACCACATCACAGGTGGCATTGTCCTCAAAAACGAGGTTTGCCTTTCCCTCTCGCAGTTAGCCCTTACTTCGATGTACGCGCGTTTTCATTGCCGCGCCGGTTTGTTAAGCTTTCTTTCTTTGAGCGTTTTTTTCTCTTTTTTCTTCTACTCCCCGCGGACGTCGCTCTTTTTCTCGGGAGCCCAAAACTTCGCTCGGAAGAACATTTTCTTATAGTTTAGACACATGGGGATTACCGGTGCGAATGTAACAGCACTCTTCCACATGTAAGCATTAAACGTGTGGTTGGGTACAAAGAAATATTCTCCCCTGTTTTATTTCGTTCTCGTGTTTTTAGATTCTCATTCTCGCGCGCGTTTTTCATCAGCAACAAAATCACACAAGCTATTGTGTGTAACGCACTGGGCATTAGCGAAGCGAAACGAACCTCTCATCATAATGTAAACACAAAATTATTATCATTATTCACAAGAACTGAACATTTTTATAATTACACTTGAATCAATCTTGTACACTTTTTACAAAAGTGAAATATGTACCAAGTTACATTCAGTTACGTAAATGAGAAAATGAATGTTTCAAACTCTAAAATCATATTAATGTGCAATTTTTTTTGTCAAACATTCTTTGGATAAGAATTTTTTGTTATAAATGCAGTTTGATAAGAGCAGGGTATTATCAACGACTGTTGAGTTATATACGTGCGTGTGTGTTACGAAAATGTAGCAATCCGTAATTTTTTTGTCATCCATGATAAATCCTATTTTTGTATACTCGTACTGATATAGGTGCAAAACCGAGAATATTAAATCCAAAGAGTAATGATGAAATACCTTGTGGCATATCAGTGCATGGCAAGAAAAAAAAATTTGTACTAAACAGTTCCATATAATTAAATGAGGACAGAATCCATTTTCGGCACCAAAAAATTGAATAATTTGTTCATTTACTTTGAAAGATGACTTGTCTCTCAAGTCATTTGGTAAAAACATTTAGAAAAAAAATGGTTTTTGGTCTTGCATTCTTTCTTGGCACAAAAGAAAAAATCGATTTTTATTATTGTATATAATTAACGGGGAAACAAAACACTAAGTATCGCCTGTAGGCGTACAAGAGTTGTAATCAGGCGACATAATCGAATAGCGTTGTTGAAATGACTGAATGTATTAGTGAACATTCCGAAGCTATGGAAGGAAGTTTTGGGACGAGAATCGGTCCGACCGGTCCCGCGGGGATCGGCAACGAGAAGAATGAGCTCTGATTTAGGACTACACTTTTCGCATCGACGGCGCCCCTGCGAATTTATTTCTCCAAATGTTGACGCCCTTCGAGGACAATTCGTACACAAAAGGGGTCGCCGCGTAATTGTACCTGACGAGCAAATTCGATTTTTCGAGACGCCGCACTTTCAAGTGCGACACACAGGCGCCGAATATTAATTGGTCGTAATTACATGATGCGCCCGAGATATCGCGAACCAAAGAAACTTGTGAGTTTATTGATACTGTCGAGGCTTGTTTACAAACACGCTCCAATGCATTTCGAGTCGCGTAATTTCAGACTCTAAAGCTAGATAATTGTCAATGTTGAGAAGGGGATCGATTTTTTTTATTAGCTCATTCAATCTAGTTTAAATTTATGTGCCAAACTTGCCTTTGTGATTCATTATCGATTTTGAAAAACAGATTTCAACACATTTTGGAATAAGTGCTTTCTAATCGAACATTCACCCTTGTTACACCATTCAAATTTGTGTAAGTGAATGATAAAAACGAAAACTGTAAAGTTGACAGCCGTTTTGGGAAAATTATAAGTACGGAAAAGATAATTTCGTAAGAACGGTACGAACGTATCCGGAAGTGTCGAGTTCCGAGGATGGTGCGCCGCAATTTCCCGCAGGCGGTCAGAAAAGCGATTAAACGTTGATGGTTTCCTAAATGCAAACGACCCCTAAAATAGCAATTACCACAGAGAAGCGTGTTCCGGAGACAGAAGTCAGTGACGACGATCCCGGTACGTGCAGTAAAAAAAGTTGGCTGTCACAGTTTAAGAAGTCCATTACACCCGTCTTCATGACTTCGAACAAGGTCCCTTTTTTTCTAACAAAAAAAAAGTCCCTATTAAATAACACACAGCGACGATCATTATTATTATGGTTATTGTTATTATTGAATTATTGTTATTATCCGACGAAACTCGCGTCGCGTTGGAAAATGATTGCCAAAAACTAGCGAAGAATAATTTTGATTGCGAATTAATTAGATTGCGTTTTAATGTAGTTGGCGAAAAGTTCGGCGCCATTGAATTTAACTGCTTCATAAACAACGACGTTGGCTGCACAAATTTCACATTCATTTGAGGTTAGCTACCAAATATTCACAACATTTATTATAAACATCTCTTCTAGTCTGCTGCGCACAAAAGGTGTCCTCTCCGATTACGCGAACATGAGTTCAGTGCCATTGTTCGACTTAAGCTGGCAGGATGAAATTTTGATCGATTTCTCTCACGTGTAGGGACAGACTCTGCTTCTTAATTAATTCGACGATTCGGTGATGTTATGCAAGTTGTATGTATTCAGCGAGAGTCGCTGTGAAACAGATGGTTTAACCGATATGTAAATATTGGATGAAAATTGAACAAATAACGAACGAACTAAATTTCAAAACGATCAAAAATTAATGTTATCGAAATTATTTAACCTTTGTATGAAAAAAGTACGAAAAACAAGTTTGAGTGATCTGAATGTGAAAATATAAAATTTGTTTACTTACTGAATCAAAATTTGTATAAACAAGTCCGTTTGATTATTTACTTAATCGGTTCATAAATCAGAGTCTTCGACATATGTTGCCAGTTTCCATATATGCACTTTACATAAAGTTCAAATCTGAAAAGTGTGGTGAACGTGATCGTAAGTCCACCCACTGCTTTTCAATGTCACGAGATTTGAATTTTATTACTTAAATCTGATATATTATGAGCAAATATCATGGTGGACAGAAAGATTATCACGGTATAATGAAATGCGTTACATGACATCGAATGGGTTGAAACAGTTTTGGCGGGTCAGTCGTGGACAAAATTCAATGGGCTTTTCTTGCGCGCGGAATTCACAGACGTGGCGGCATTCGCCAACCCCGCCCGTCATCTGGCCTGGTGCGTTGTGACCCTTATATATTAAAACGACCTCTTGAACCGCACGAACAAGCTTGACGCGTGCGTCGCATGCTACTACCCGCCAAACGAATTGCGATACATGTTGAATTCTCAACGAATCTGATATAATATAAATATAACGACATCACAAATTGGCATTTCATCCCCGACATATGTTTCGTAGTATCAAAGGAAGAGCTTTTTTCGTTAGAAATTTGCATTAAACAATTTTAGCTTCACTGCATCAAACATGCAACAATTCAACAACTATATTTTGCTTTTTTCAGTTCATAGCTTCCAAAGTGAAGTCAAGCAAATACAAAAGTAGTTATCTTGACTTATGGTGTATGCGAATGGATTTAAAAAATCTCATAAAAAACTTAATTGCTGTAATCGATTTTAGCTGGAGCCAAATGTCATGGTTTATGACCACCGAAATAATGCTCGGGCAAAATAAACATGCATATCCGTTTAGAGCAATTATTAACACTTCCTTCACCCCAAAAAACAGACGCCGACCATTACGAGAATCGCAATGAAAAACGTTTTTATTGCTAATAATAATCAACGTAGTGCTACGCAAAATTCAACTTACACTTTCCACGCTGCGAATTTTAATTCTCTGTTTTCGCGCATGAATTCGTCCATGAGGACGCTTCATTATTCCATTAGCGTTGAGTTTTTTTTTCTTTTCTACAATTCCTTTTTTTAATCATTACGCCTGTCTCGAGGACCGAGTCGCGATTAAGTCGAAATAATTTTTCACGACTTTTGTTACATCGCAAACACGCGGGCCTGACCTTTCACATTTTATTGTTATTCGAACTTCACCGCCGGTGCGAGACTTAGTATAATTTCAAAGATCAGTGCTGAGCTATAAATGTGAATATGCTCGTCATTTTCAAATACGTTTATTACTCCATTTTTTTCCAGTCAGACGAAGATAAGAAATTTAAATGATCTTGGCTTTGGGAACAGCCGCGCGGTCCCCCAAGAAGGAGTGAAATTAAGCACTATAAAATGGTTGGAAAACCCTGCAGCAAAGAGAAGGAAAAAATTTACAGCCGCCGTTAAGTCGGTGACTGTTCGCATCCTTATCTTTTCATAATTTTTTATGGAAATCGCAGATGCGTGCTTTTCAATGAACTTTTTTATTCGAATTTCAAACGACTCCGCACACCAAAACACATTAAAAATCATTGTCATCGTTGAATTTTAATGTAGCTATGAAAAACGATAGATTACAGACAAAATGTTTTTATGTTTCGAGGAATATACTTTCAAAATATAAATAAAATACATTTCCGGAAATAAGTATGATATCTGGTTTATGTAATTTTTATAAATTTCATCATATCAAATAAGAAATATATAAGAAAATATAAAATAAAATATATTTTTCATATAAAAAATTACATATTTTTAGTGACTATATTTTCGTTCGTGAGGATAAGTGTAAAAACAAATGTTTTTAATTAAAGACATGCTAGCTAGTGATTGAAGATGTTTAAGGTTCTTAAACTGAAAAACGTTTTAGCTTATCTTAATAAATATTTTGCAGAGTGTTATGATACGATAAATCACAATTTACCCAGTCGATGAAGATATTATCGATTTATCAAAATTGCAAATATAAATGAGTTTGCGTTTTCAGTATTTATTCTGATGACGACATATTATGTGTTTGCAATATGAATATGTATAATGGAAAGATGAATGTTTTTTTTGTCTACTGTCAACCGATCAGTTGAACGTAAAAAAAAAAGTGGTTGTGGACTTTATAGTGCACACAAAATAAGGTGTTTAACTCGCAGAGAAAACATCCTCTTTGTAAATTTTGAGCAAAGTCGCACGTGCACCTTGGATCTGCCTGCGGAATTGCTTTTGCAACTAGCGATGTTTACAAAATTATGTATACTCGTTAGAGAGGCTCGCGCTATTACAGAGTGTACACATCATAAATTTAGCATCCGACGCAACAAATTAGCCATCAATTTTAAGGTGTAAAAAAAGTTGTTATCAATTTGAATGAAATGTTTTTTTGTTTTGATTTGTTGTAATCCAATTTAAGCGAACGGGTAAATCGATAAATGATGAGACCCATTGTCAAGTTGCTCGATAATACAGCGAATGGAAGCACAAAACACAAAAAGGTGGAGAAATCTGGGGTGCGTCGTTTGTTTCCATCGACGTTTCCCGACTGAGAAGTGGCACTCGTTATAAAGACTGAGTACATCGACGTTTCGAGTTGCACCACTTAACTAATCCTCCCTCACCACGCGGTCTATTCAACATTGATCCCACCCGCGCACCTCATACTTCCGCGTTTTCACATCAAACCTCCTTTGCACTGCGAATTTTACGACCGTACGTTTTCTGTTCAACCAAACAAGTTAATTAAGTTGATTAACACGCTCGGTCCGTTTTCTTAAATTGCTTGGAAAAAAGGCGCAATGAATAAAGAGGGCTAGGAAATGACGAAGGTGTATACGCGTTTAAAAAAAAAACATTTTTTAGAAGTCGACAACACCGCAGACTAGAGCTTTTTTGCAATTTTAAAATGTTTTTAAATAAAACACAAGTGTTTTACTTTTTCATTTATAAAACATCGATGTTTTTAATTAAGATGTGAATTGCAATCAACATCATAGTTTTGGGTATGTATGTATGTATATTTTCTAAACTCCTAAGTGCTAATTGCAATTCGCCATAGACTTGACGATGAAATGATTTTCTAACACTAGAACGGTTGCCAAACAGAGAGTCTTTAAATAATAAATTAATTTCAAAATATGTTCATTTTTTGGCATCAAAGTACAACGCATGCGTAGTGCTTCGAGACGTGTTCAAATTCATAACTTTTTCCTACTCTGAAGTGCAATTGTTAACAAGGAACATAAAAAGCGCACTTGTAATTAAAAATGTCTATAAGTGTTTTAGAAAAGTGAAGGTAAATTTTGTTATTGCAAATTTGTTCATGCCATGGTTTTGCAATAATAACAATAATCCAAACCATCCTAGAATTCTTTTTGTAACCACAAAGAATTACACTTTAAATTCATAAGCCGGGCGGAGTGTTTTATAAAGCGTCTTTTGTACGTTGCGTTATCTCTCGCGGCAATTGCGCCTCCTCGAGATAACGTGCATCTTAATATCATTTGGGACGTCATGAAAAATAAGCCGCATGCTGTCACGATGTATGTATATAAAAATGTTACAACGTGGCGCCCGACCGGCGACTTTTTGCATTCTATTTGAATTGCAAATAAGATTTCTAATTATTAGCGAAAAGGGCTCTCAGGGATGACTGCAGTTTTCGGGTTCAGATTTCGGTAACACAATTTAAATTTAATTCATCATCTATTTTTTTGATCGTTATTCTTATATATTCCATTTCATGTTTCATACATTCCGTTGATATGAAACAAAGTTATGATCGGAGAAAAAATGAATTTGACCATTTTTCATATATCAAAGCTCGTATACGACGAGGGAAAGAAGTTTATAACAATATCAACATAGAGCGAAATCTTTTGATAGTTCCCCTGCATAAGACACTTATCTTAAGTTTCATATTTCTTGTTGTCACACATATAACCATACATCGTAACCCTGGTTTAAGCTCCTATTCGGCTGCAAGCAGAAAAATTGTATCGGGAGAAATCACCCCGACGTCAGTGACAAAGTTTCGACGAAAACGCCTTCGAGCTGTTTTTATATAACTACTTCAATATACGGTTGTGCACTTTCCGCTAATAAGATCAGACTAAGTGAATCTTGATGTCCTCCGTTGTTCTATTCATTACTTCGCTCAAGCTTTAATAAGATTTTGTCAATCGATTGACTAAAAGTAATCAGGTCTAAACAACTAATCACGTAATTTAACACATTATAATAATTTCCTTTTTATCTGCGCTCTCAAATTCAAGTCTCAAGGAGAATGTTCGAATTATTTTGTTGTTATTAAAAACCGAAAAAAAATGAGAACCGAGAACCTGAGAGCTATTTCAGCATATATGTGTGATGCCTATGTGTGGGTCTATATATTTGTTTATAGGAGATGATCAGTTGTACCAACACATTGCCGTAACAGTACAGAATTCGTACTAAATTGGCATACAATTTTCTAATATTATTTACCTCTTACTCCTTTTTTTTTTTTTTTTTTTTTTTTTTTTTCAGTAAAGATGTTTTCGTGATAAGTCTGAAAAATGTTTACAATTAATGTCATTTATGACGTATATTTCAGCAAAATGCTAAATAAAGCAACCAGCATTTTATAAAATAGTTTTATACAATGCAACTGAAAGCAAAGGGGTTAAAGCAGTGAAAAAAAAATATTGTTGAGGAAAGTTAAATTGAGATGAAATCAAGTTTGCATCGCAGTTGATTTTATGAAATTAGTTGGATATTAAAAGCGGTGCTGGAGGCTTATTGGGTGATAGCTAATTCAGGCCAAACGGTGTAGACGAAGAAGGGCTACGTCCGCAGATAAGGCAATTTGGACCTTGTTCAGCGTTGCCGGGGCGCATTGTACGTACGAAGCTCTCCTTGCGATTAGCAAAATGTTAACAATGCTTGCAACCGCACCCTCGCACTGTTACAGTTGGTAACAGTGCCCTCTCTTTCTCTTTGATCCTCTCCCTCGCTCTATCTATGTTTTGCTGCTTATGGATTACATTTAATGAACTACAGTATACAAACTCACTCACATGAATCTCAAGTGCAATCTTATATGACGTCATAACGTTAAACGTCGAGAAGTCGTCGACGTAAATTTTAGAATAAGATGTAAAATTAAAAATTGACGTTTGAGCAAAAATAAGAGGTTATGAATGTAAATATATATAATATATACATACAGATTATGACCGAAGGGTTCTTGATAAAGGGATTTACCCGAAGGGATTTGTATCTTAACAACGGGGACCGGATATATATCGTGTGATGTATATGTAGACGTGAGGTGCGGAGCACTGTTGCGTGTTTTTCGCACCCTTGTCCGAGTTCATTTTGGCGCACAGGGGTATAGAAAATGAAGAGGACGTGAGGTCGTTACAGTGTTTACAGTGGGCGTGCAAGTTTAAAAGATACACCGCGCACTTCCGACTCCATTCAGAGTCCGTTATCTGTGCCATCGTAATCTTCCTTTTTGTTCTGATATTGCGCGGGACTTTACTACATTCGTTTAATTAAACACGTGCATGTTTAACGTGTATCATGATAAGCATAAAAAAAAGAGTCAGAGAAATTGAACAAAATGGCGCATCTATAGAAGAGGGAGACTTTAATGGACCCAATTTCAGACCATGAGGTGTTTTCTTTTTTCCCCAGAATAAAAAAAGCACGCGAGCGTCGTCTTTGTTCAAGTATCCTTTTTTTTTTATTTCATCCGGCTTTCCACGCTAGTAAACGTTAAGTATTTCACGCGCAAAGAGCAGTCTTGCTCAAATTTATGCTTCATTCGCACATGTTAGCTGCAAATATAACACGTACAAACGCGGTGTTGTCCCGGTGAAACGAGTGCTGCCTAAATTATAGCCCTCCCGACTAGCATGTCCCTCCGCTTTATTTATTGCAACGAGGCGAAAATGATCTCACACCCCCGTTTTTTTGTTCGCATCGCTTTTAATTCGCGAATCAGCTGTTCAAGATTCTAATTAATTCCCCCGTCATTCTCTTCGACTTTGCGCAAAAACTCAGTCTTGATTTATCGTCTCGGGGCTAGCGACATCGGTGAAAAATTAACACGCACTGGTTTTTTTTTTTTTTTTTTTTTTTTTTTTTTTGTGATTGTTACGGTTTTGTTTTGCAGACATCACAGCAATCGCCAGCTATGTACAGACGAAAAATGACATTTGTATAAAGCCACATTTTCAAGATTGTACAAATTTAATTGCTCAATGAGAAGTGAAATTTTGAAATAACGTAGTGAGAGGAAATAAATTATAAATTCAATCTCTGATTAGAAGATAACAAAATTTATGACGTCATTTAATACATCAGCAAGTGCAAAAATGATCCAGCGATTTGCCGCTCGAAGTATCTTTCATTCAGATGCAAAGCGATTGGGATTTATAAGAAGAACATTATAGGTGAAACGATTTCGATTAAATCTCTTTAGATGAAAGGGGCCAATTGAAAGTGCCTTCTTTACAGCACTTTCAGAAGGAATTAATCGACGTGCAGTTTAATTGAAAACCGCCCCTTAGCTCTCTTTCGGCAACGACGTCGACTTCTGGTTGTCAAATGTAACGAGCCTATCAAACAGCACGCTAAACTCAACTTGAGTTGATACTGCAAAATTTACTTTTCGTCCATGTAAACTCTGACGAGATTGGCAAAAAAATCAAACGAAAAGGGAATTGCCACTTGTTACTCACAAAATTTTTACCTAATTAAAGCTAGCTTGACGTTTTTTTTTCTCTCTTCCCAGCATACTATTCGAAACTGCTTACAAAAAAAGTGAATGAATTTGAAAAAGTCACAAAATGCTTTTGAATAAGTTTTGTGAGCGGAGTAAAACAAAAGTTTAGGATACAAAAGAACGAAAGTAGAGAGATAAAAAGTTGATCGATCGAATTTGGTAACGAAAAATGCAGGATAATTAAAATTTGTTGGAGAATGATTGGGCTTCCATATGAAAGATGGGAAATTGAGAGTAGCAGGATTTTGGAGGTCATCGGCAGGAAAGGGCTTCTAATGCTTGTCGAAACGCGCTCTCTACCGAGCCATATTTCGCAGCTCTCTGATATGTGACTTCTGCTGACGACGGGCTCCAACTCTTCCGAAAATTTGCGTAACATCTGGCTTGTCGTCACTCGGAGTAAAGTTATTCCGACGTCGATTTCCTAGCAACACACACACACACACACACACACACACACACACACACAAACAAGCGTGCTTGTATCGCACACGTGTGTTGGATATTGCGGTTTGGCCAATTTTCATAAAATAATTCCTCACTTTGGCCGGAGTTTTGCTCAGAAATGCGGATTCGATTAAAGGGATTGAAACACATTTTTTCTCAATCCCTCTCCCTCTTTCGTCTGGTAAGACGAACTTTGAAAAAGAAAATGAGATTGAAATTGAATCGCGCTGACGCGAGGTTTTTTTTATCTTATAAACATAATTGACATGATGACTCATTTTATTGCCAAGACGAATATGCTTTCAAGTGGGTTATTAATTTTAGAGCTCAAAGCAAATGTTAATCGTAATAAGTGAGAATTCATTTTTGTTTCAAATTGAGTAATAGTTGGTTCAAAGTGTTGTGCACACATACAGATGTATAATTAAAATAGAGAGCAAGCCGCGCGACGAACGCATACCAAAGGGGAACCCAACTTAAGTAAATAACACCGCAGAGACGACTTTGACATCCAACTGCTTCAGATAAACAGCGAATTGCTGATATTTCACGTTTTCTTACATCTCACACCACAACTTTAATTCAAATGAAAACTTTAGCCTCAAAAATAAGTGCAATGAAGAAAACACTATTCTCAGCACTTTTTATTCTTACCTGATAAATACCATTTTTATGTTTCATTCATCAGTTCTTTTCAAATGTTTAATAAAATGTTAGTTTTCATTCAAATGAGAATGAAAGTACAATATCAAATCGTACAATAAAACTCTGCTTGAACACTCGAGATTTGTTCGATTGAGAAGTGGAAGAACCAATTTTTTGGTAACGAAATTGAAAAATGGCGTGTGTGACAAATAGATCGAGAACTATATTAAAATGGTCACTGAAAAAAGGTGGAAAAATGTTGCTCAATCCGCACCATTTGTTGAGATTTAATTGCTATTATTGATTTCTTGCAGGCGCTGCAGCAGCTTCGCGCGTATATGTGGATGCTTTGTCCAGACTGGCTCGACAGGCACAGCTGGGCACCTGGGGTGGCTCTCAAGATGTCGGTGAGTAGAGATTAATTGACGCAAAAAATAATTCTCTGTATCAAGGAAAAGGTATCAAATGTACGAAAGAGCATTCTTCCGTCGAGAATCCATAATTCCAGCACATGAGCTCTGTAAATTCCACAGTCTCTCTTCCAACTGTCTTCTTACCTCGATAAAACGAAAAAGACAAACTTACTCATTCCCTCAAATAATGAAATATTTGATACCATTAGGTTGTTCGCATCACTTTTGAAGAAACAAAAATAAGTCTTGTCAGTTTTTATTTAAAAATATATCTTGAAACAAAAATCCTTTATACATTATAAAATATATTTTAGTAAGTTATTTTATTCTTAGCTTGAAATATATTTGTTAATTTTAAATTCTATCATTGATTTATTCATTCAATATGTGAATATTTGTTCATTTAATCTTATTTCAAATTAACATTGAAAGCTCATAATTGATCGTTTTATTCAATATCATTATAACTGTCTGATTCAATCAAGGTTTTACATGAAAAGCTAATTGGCAAATAAATTTGTTTATAGTGATGATTAAGCTTATTCATTGAATGCAAAAAGACAAAGAGCTAGGATATTTGAAATCGTTTCAAATTATGACAGAACTTTGACAGAAGACTTACATCCAAATAGCACAATTTAGTTATAGGTTTCATTGTCAGTAGTGACGCGCGATATATCAGCCTCAATTCCACTTGATGAGATTAATTTGTGTGGTATTATAATATACCAGAAAAGGCAAATAAAGCAGAAGACGCTGGACAAAATTGATTTAATCGGTTCATTTTTATTGAGTCATTTTTCTTCATTTGATAGTAAATGAAAAATAATCATTATACGAAATCGTTCAAGTTGGGGTAAATCGCGTCGGCTCGGTTTTAAAGTCGAGCGTTTGCAGCAAAGTTATGGTGGAAAGTGCAGAGTTTATATAAAAGTCGAATGTGTCTGACTTTGTGGGCTTCCAAAACCAATAACGGTTTGCTCGTATAAGCGTCGTTAAGCTCAAAAGCTTTCGGCCGTCGAGCTACCTCAAGGAAACTTACTAACAAGATCATTGCAGCGTGATAAGTATACGTATTGAGTTCAGACCAGTAACCTGTAAATAGAACTCACAATCGTTCGAGATAAAAGTAAATTCTTACCTGCTCGACCATCGTGATTGCCAATCCATCATTCGTCACATTTCACACATGCTTCACCAAGCTATTCAACATTTTTTTATTCATATATGTAATTTAGCTTCACTTGACCAAACATTAGTCTGTTGTTCATTCATTGTTTCACATTTCAATCAAACAAATTTCATTGATGTTGAAGAAAACGCCAAGTGCTTTATTATTTATATCAAAACTGTCACGTGAAGCGACTCTGAATTAGACGCATTATTTTACATGTTCAAATTAATTAATTTTATTTAGTTTTAACAAATTAGCGAAATAAATGTATGAAATAAATTGATGGAATAAATATTCCATTCTTTTAGATGTATTTGATTTTCAAAGTCTCAAAACATGATAAATCGCTTTTACTTCGTTTTTAAAGCATATTTTACGCAAACATATCCACATAAAAAGTTGTATATCGAGTTTCAAGAACAATATTTCAATTCCATTAGTTTCGCTATTACTCTCAGCCGTGAATAAACCAGATGTCCAATAAAAAAAGATTCATCTGTTTACGTCTGTTATATACACAAACAATGGGTGATTAGACCAAAAAAAAAAGATTAGAACATGTGGAAGAGGTGAGTTGTTTCTGCCGATTAGATAGCATTGCAACGTTCCAATGTTGCGTTCTAACTATATATACAAAATTATACTATATTTGGCGCTTTGAATTTGGTTTATTTGGTTTTACTGAAATAACAATTTATTTGTTCTACCAAAAAAGGCCAATTTAAAAATAGAAGGATGAAGAAAGATTTGAGGAATTACTTTAAATTTGGCGAAGAGAAAATCAAATAGCTGTTATCCCGGCACCGAAGATGACGGAACGAATCTTGAATATTCGCTGAGACGTGCGAAGGGCGTCGATATAAAAATCATATCAAAATTGGCAATATCGAGAGACGTTTTCGTTCCTCTCAAACGAAGATCCAATCGAATTAGCTCGCCGAATTTCGACGGAGAATTCGTCAGCTCTGAGTTATACTCGAAGTAACGACAAAATTTGCGCAAATTTAAATTCGTACAATGCAACATCGTTCCACAAATATTACTTCAATATTCATACTCTGCTTGTATATTGCGTATTAATCAGAAATGCTCAGAGAGGGGAATGATTGGCATTTGTTATATATTTCAATGAAATAATTTATCAACGCAAATAATAAAAAGGTTTTTGATTGAAACGGCTATAAAACTTTGAGAAGACTTTAATTTGAACGTGTCCACCGATGTTGATGATTGTAATGCAACGAAATAAGATTTCAAAGAAATTATAGAGAAAGAAGAGAAGAGCAACGAAACTCAATTATTGTCAATTTAAACGAAAGAACACTCAATTTCTTCGGGCAGTTTCTTGCCTATTTTATAAGAAACGAGAATTTAGGTGGAAGTCAGATTGCCACACTGAGACCCTCAATCAGCGGAAGAAAACGCGAGGATATATTAGCGAACACCAATTCTCCGAGTCTAATATCCGCTATCTGATGAAGTGTTCAAGACGTGTATAAACTTCAAAGTTTTTTTTTTATTTTGATGATCGATGAACGAAAAAATTCTGCTATTCAGAACTCTCTCTCTCTCTCTCTCTCTCTCTCTCTCTCTCTCTCTCTCTCTCTCTCTCTCTCTCTCTCTCTCTCTCTCTCTCTCTCTCTCTCTCTCTCTCTCTCTCTCTCTCTCTCTCTCTCTCTCTCTCTCTCTCTCTCTCTCTCTCTCTTAAATTTGACCAAATTGAAAATTATTTATTAAATAATGAGGACATCGATATCCTGGCATTGACTGAGTCGAGAATAACTCAGAATATCGCCGATAACGAACTGAAAATTGCGGATTTCGATTTGATAAGATGTGACGCGGAGTGCAGTTTTATCGGTGGTGTAACGCTGTACATCCGTCGCACAATTAAATATCGGGTGTTGTTCTCGACTCGGTCTGAAGGGAACTATTGGTGCATCGAGGTTCACCTTTCGACGAGTTTCTATAGGGGCAATATGCTGTTCCTGTATCACTCCCCGAGTAGCTCTGACGCACAATTTTTGAATTTTTTGGAAGAAAAAATTGACGAATTTTATAAAATTGACAATCTCGTAGTAATGGGCGATTTTAACATTGATATGTTAAATCGCTCTTACTACGCAGAGAAATTAGAAAATATTTTTTTTAACGAGGGGAATGATACAGACAGCCAAACAAGCGATTAGAACAACATCCTCTAGTAATACTCTTATAGACCTCGTTTTCACGAGTGTGGACCTTGAGACAAAAGTCGAAGATGCACCGAGGGTTTCAGACCATGCCTGGATATCGATAATTTTTTAAACGAATAATCAAAAAGAAAATCGTATGATTAAAAAAAGAGATTTAAAATATTTTGATAATAATTTATTTGTAAATAATTTGAGAGTTAATTATGTAAATAATATTTTTAATCTGGACGATAATGAAGAAAGTAATATTTATAATTTTAATCAACATGACTACTTGAATTTCAAGGCTAATAAATTAATTAACTCTATTTATTATACGTTAGACAATTTGGCACCAATCAAAACAATCATTTTAAAAGAAAACGAAAAAAACGGTTCACACAGGAAGTCAAAATGCAATTTAAAAAACGTGATAATTTGTATAAAATATTTAAAGAATCTAAGGACATAAATTATTGAAACCAGTATAAAATTGAACGAAATAAAGCTGTAAAACTGATAAACGTATCAAAAAAGCAATATTTTGAAAACAAAATCGAAGAAACTAAAAATGACCCGAAAAAAATGTTCCAAACGGTGAAAAACTTGCTAAAAAATGAAAAATCGAATGACATAAATTTTAAAAATATAAAATTTGACAATGACGCTACGGAAACGAAAAGTGATAAAGAATTATCAAACAAAGTGAACAATTATTTTGTTGAAAGTATTGAAAATATTATTTTAAATAGTGACGAAACTAACGTGGAAAGACTTAATTTATTTAATTTATTTAAATTTGAATGTCATTCTTATTTTAGTGTTTTTGATGAAATTTATTTGAATAATTTCTGCAATAATTTCACACCTAGATAAAAATAAGCATTCACTGGTTGGTGTAGATAAACAAATTTTAGTCAATGTATTCGAGTCATTAGGCGTAGAATTCTTGAATGTTTTAAATCTGTCACTTTCAAGCGGGATTTTTCCGGAAGGATCTCAAATAATGCGAGTGATTTTCGACCAATAAATCAACTTCCAATGTACGAAAAAATTTTAGAGTTAATTGTGAAACAACAATTAGAAAAATTTTTGAATGAAAATGATATTTTGAAACTGCGCTACAGCTAGTTTTGAGACCAATGGACGACTACAATAAGTGAAAAGAAGTATGTAGGAATTATTTTTATTGACTATAAACGCGCATTCGAAACGATCGATAGAAATTTATTAATTAATAAATTATTTTTATATGGTATTAGAGATAAGGTTCTTGACTGGTTTAAAACCTACATTTTTGACCGAAAACAATGTACATGTGTGAATGGTGTGTTGTCTGATGAAAGAGAAGTGAAGTATGGTGTGCCGCAGGGCTCTGTTTTGGGTCCCATACTTTTCATATTATACATTAATGATTTGAAAAAACATCTCGGAGGACATTGTGAAATCAGAATGTTTGCTGGCGACACAATGCTCTTCGTTTCTGATAAGAATATTGCAATACAGACGTGATATTAGTAATAGGACAATGCGACAATTTGATGACATTGTTTTACCATTCAAACTGTTAAATTGTTCAATGCCCTCCCTGTAGAATTGAAAAATGCGCCAAGTTTGAATGTTTTTAAGAGACGAATTGTGAATTATTTTAGACCTGTGACGAACTAACGCGATTTTTATTTATTATTATTTATTTAATTCTCTGTGAGTGTCTGTGTGAATGTCATATTTATTTAGATAATTTATTTATTTATTTAAATGTGATGATATGGTCCTGTATTTGTCTCAAGCCTTTAATTTATTTGTTCGTCTCTTAACAAACTATTAACCATAAACAAAAGTTAACCATAGTTAATATATTATCATGAATTCAAGCTCTTTTATTTTACATTGATAAATGAAAAATTGAAAAACGATAAAAATTGTGATTTGGATATCTTTGCCCAAAGGGTAAAAATAAACACCAATAAAAAGTAATCTTTAGTGATGCAGGAAAGGACATATCCAGCGAACACTTGTGCACATAACAATTTGTCCAGTGGGCGTCGTAATTTTCTGCAATTACGCGTATTATCGTGCGGAGCCTGATTTGCTCGCGCATTTGCTCGTTCGACCCTGTCGGAAACAAACCTAACCCTTTTCTCTGCACCGACGAAACGCGGCGGCTCGTTTCACGCTGAGTTGACTGCGCGCAACTCGCCTACCTAATGCATTTACATTATTATTAAAGCGTATTTACACGAATGTCAGTGGCGAACTCTCCGGAATTTTTAATTTCACTCGGAATGTCATGTATGTGACTGAGTATCGTATACTCGATGCGTCACAAACGGATTGAAATTTTGCAATCCCAACTGCTTGACACAACACTTTGTTGCTTATATTTCGAAACTCAAATTTGATATATCCGAAATATTAATTATTCAAAATCAAACAATGATGCAAAGACTTTTTTCTAATGATCCAATTTGATGCGTCGGATGAAATCCCGAGTTGTGCTACTTGGCAGCGAATACATCAAGCAGGCTTATGCCTGTTTACCAATTTGCAAATTCCGATTAGCAATCGACACAGCACGAATTTGGAACATTTAAGGGTGGCATAAATTGTGAGTTTCGATCGCACATGCTCAGCTATAGCGGGAACAAGAAACGTGACCGAAGAATGTGCGCGATTGCTACACGCCGGGGGTCTTGATGGGCTTATGTAGATCGTACGACTGTTGAATATTCATATTAAATTAAGACAAGATTGTTGACTCGGTACAAATAAACTTTGAAACTTTTAATTACTAATTATACGATGTGTTTCGGCCACCGCGTGTTCCATTTCGCTTGGTGATAATGAAAATCCTTTCGTTAAAGGTGTGCTCTAAATAATATAGAAGATTCTTGTTTTAGAGACATTCCAAACGGAGTGTAATCAACTTTAAAACGGAACATTTACTTTGTTCAATTATTTGTTTCATAGCTTCATAAATAATGTAGATAAATGTTGCTTATCTGTTAAGAGTTGAAATCATTTTGAACTTTTTCTACTTCAATTAATGGTATCGTCGATTGATTAAGACGTTATCTAACTTGTTCATTACTTAATAGTTAGTAACTTATTCACGAATTAATCAGCATGTATAATAAATTATTTCCGAATCCATTTCGCACTTATAATGAATTTAACATTCTTTACATTTCACTACTAACAAAATATAAGCCCATGCAATATAGGTGCATTTTTACGTTCTTCAAAATCAATGAAGTGATTAGAAATGATTGTTATTGTATTATATAATTCCTAAATAAGATAACAATGTCTTGGAATCTCTGTTTTGAAATAAAGTTTTCGTCCGTCAATTTTTGCGCGCATGGATAATTAAACAATATAAACCTTCAAACTAAATTGAGCAAAATTTATGACCACGTTAACGACGTTTAACTGTCGTAAAACATTGTATTCACATTGGCATCAGTTAAGAATAATAATAAGAACGAAACTCCTTTACAAGAAAATAAGTACTCATAAAACTCATAAATGCGTATTTGGAAAATATTGGTATTTTCATTGGTCTAACGAAAATGAAGTCGAAGTTTAGTAATCACACTTTATTATTACGGCTAACGTAACATGATTGAAACGCAAGTAATTCGATTCAAACAGAAAAGTCGACAAAAGAGAATTATTGTCTTTTGTACAACGGTATATAAAATGATGTTCCAGTTAAATTAGAGAAATGGTTAATAATTATTTGCAAATGTTGAAACTGGTTTATGTTTTGTTAACAAAATATGATACAAAATTAATTAAAATATTGTGCCGACTTAATGAATAATATCTGATATTTCTACACCAAGTAATACACATGACTACAAAATTTCAGTAGAGTAATCAAATATTGGTCGAACATAAACGCGGAACTTTAGTCGTTCTCTTTGATACTTTATTCTTGTGATATCGTACCGTACTTTCTGCAATCATAAAATATTATTATTTGTTTTAGGAAATACTATCCCGTCCCTTTAGAGACATCCACTGTTAATTGAAGTATTTTGGATAAATCTTTATTTAAATAACGAAAATGATTTCTGAAACTAAATATGAAATTGATGTATGTTTTCGAACTTGATATTAACAGTTGATTCAAAGCAAAATTGTATTTTATAATAAAATTGAATCTATAAATAGAGATACTTTTGTTGTCGATATCATTAGACGGGTTTGTATTCAGTGTGTCTCGCGCAGCCAGGTACACATTTCACGTCACACTTATCTCCCGGGCATGATTCGTGACGTACGTGGCACGTTACAGGTTGGATGCACATGGAACCACAACGTGTAACTTACCAAACGAAACACAACCCAACTAACGCAAAAATATTCTTGCCTCGTCTACCTTTTGTTCCAGGCGCCGTCATGACCCGAGCGTTCTCTGATGAAACTTATAATGTCCTTCCCGCTTTCAAATTCATGTCTTCGCTTACTCGTTAATTATTGCGATCAGAATTTAATTATTCCCAGTCACCCTTCGGTTTTCCCTGTGTATTTTTCAACTGTAAATTAACATTTCCTTACAATTTTCATTCGTGCAAATCTTTCACGTACTCTATATATTTATTCATTTTCAATTTTAGAACATTCCACAAAATCATCATATTTCTGTCTTAATTCAAATCTGCCCTACTAACAAATTCAAACAAAATTATTGAATTTGATTTTGATTTTGGAAAAAAAACGTTAAATAAGACAAGTGTCGATAAGTGTGTAACAAATTAAATTCAATAAAAATGATTGTGTAAAGTGTGTGCATCCTCGTTGTTCTTTTTGTCCTATGTCGTGTTCGTATATCTTTGAAGACTGAGAAAAGCAAAGAAATTCACTCGAGTGGTCAAATATTTATTTTCCGCCTCAAACACGATCCCTGTCGTTCGTTTTGTATAATAGTTTCCGATCGAAACAAGTGAATTATGAGATGCGACCACTGTGCACGTTCAAGACAATGTTTCACTTTGATATAACTCCAGTCTTCGCCCTTTTACTCATGTTTCATTTATTAGACGAACAAATTCACGATAGTAAATTGACAAAAATATATTTCAATTCTTTTTTTTTTCTTGTTTAGTATAAATTGTTCGATTTACTCAAATTATCGTTGTGTAACTTTATTTGTGCATTTTTTCATCATAAATTTGTTCGTTTTTGTACAATTTTTTTTTTGTTTTGTTTTGTTTTTTCTTTTTGAAAAAACGACGTCAAACAAGTGTAAACAAAATAAAAGCGGGGTTTTTAAAAGGACCGAGGAAAGAGTGCAATAACTTTTGAATTTCGCTATCTGGGCTCGCAAGTGTAAATGATGTGGTGGATAATGTTAATAGTGTAGCCAGCGTTTTTATAGCTTTTTATTTTATGTCTGTGAAGGGCTGCGCGCAGCCGTCACAATGACATTAACAAAAGCACTCATTAAAGTGATTAACGGAGAGGCTACAAGCGCGGAGATATCGCCGTGGTTGCCATTACAGGCTTTATTAATTGCCATCGTCGAGTAATTTGCTCCTGCGGTGGCAGAATGAGTTTAGTAGCGTGATCGCGTTTGCATCGTTTAGTTATTCAGCGAAAAACTCTCTGCTTCCCTCTACCAACTCATTTTCATATTTATTTTCAATTTTTTCCAAAACAAAACAAATTACGAACTTAAAACTTGGAATAAATGTTTTTACATTTTTGAATAAATATAATTGAGATGATGAACGAAAACAATGACTTGTAAATATTTTATTATTTATATTAAAAAAGTGTTTTGCAAAATGTTATCGAAAAAAAAGAGATTTTGTTTAATATTATAAATGTTTGATTATTATTATTTCTTAAGCAAAGAAAAATATTTATGGTTTAAGAAATTTTGAAATAGATTGCTCTGGCGAATAGTCTCTCACTATTTTTGAAAGTTGTCTAAAAATAAAAAATGTATTAACAAAAAAATATCGAATTAAACATTATATACAGTTAGAAGACAAAGGTGAACCAACAGAATCTAATTACATTTTGAAGCAAAATTGTTGTGTCTCATCTGGTCATCTAAATTAAAATCGATGGATAGACAGCATACTGCGGTATTTAAAAGCAAAACAATTTTCCAAGATTTGTTTAAACGAGACTCTATTCATAAGCATTATTTATGTGTAAAAGGTTAGTTGCTTGCATTTTTGGGTGTCGTAAAACAAAAGCTCCGGTTATGAAAGCGAAAATTACGACATGCGTATAAGCTCTATCCCTCTTCTTGACAATCTTATCTAACGCGATTATCCAGTGACTGTTTCATATGCTAGTTGTGTTGTTTCGCATCCTTTTATTTACTCCTCTCTATCCTCATCCACTTTGCACACTTCACCGGAAGCCGTGGCCATTATTTTTGGGAAATCCCGAAATCTTTGAATCTCCTTAAATCGCACAGCCGGAAAAACAGTAAGCCAAAAAACAAACATTTGATTTAGCAGTTCACCCTGTCTACGATGATAAACAACTCTAGTTTTATTTATTTATTTATTTATCTGAGAGAATTCGTTGGAGAGAATATTTTGGCAAACAAAAATTTTTGATGAAAAAAAGAAGAAAGAGCGCCAGCTAAAACCAATAATCAGGTCAGTGCCAATTGTAATGCGCGTGAGAGAATTTGTATGCCAGAGAGCATGAAACGAGCAATATCATTAGGCATAATTTTTTTACAAATGTTTGCGGCGGGGCTTATGATTCTAAGAGAGAACGCTCGCTGACCGCAATTATTCGTGGCCCCTTCTTCCTGTAAAATCCCGTAAAGAAGTTCTCTCAGAACTTGACTCAATGCCAAAGGTAATACGATGATACTTTCGGCGTTCTCCAAATGTTTGTGGTTACTACTGTTCTTCCTGTTTCTGCATCTAAAGCGTAGCACTTCACAGAACAAAAGGAAACGGCTCGAACTTTTCTGCATAAAAAAAAAAAAAAAAAAAAAAAAAAAAAAAAAAAAAAAAAAAAAAAAAAAAAAAAAAAAAAAAAAAAAAAAAAAAAAAAAAAAAAAAAAAAAAATTGCGAAAGAAAAATGTTTGTTGGGTTAGAGAATAATGGAAGTTTTGTTTTCTATGAATTTTGCCGTATATAGTCAATTATAGTGGGAACGATCTTTGTGGTAAGAATGAAAACAAGATGAACGCACATAATCAACGGTTGTTGGTGAGAAACTGAGTTTGTATGATTAGACACAGTTCGAAGAGGAAACGGCTCGGTTTGTTCCGTTGCGTCTCCCTTGATGCTTTTCCAAGACGGTAACGTTGCAATGCGATTGGCTGTAATGAAATATCCGTCGCGTCTGACTGCTTTGAAGCGCGCGCGCGAGCTATTTATCAAACGGTTCTTAACAATGGAAGGACATCCATTCGTGTGACAAGCTCGAGTGACCACAAAAGTGCGGACATTTCGGCTCATAAAATGTAGCACTAGCACGAGAGGGAAAAATCGGAATTTCATCTGAAGGAAGCGTTTAATATAAGTCGCAGACGAGTCGTATAGCGGAAAAAAGAAAAACGACAAAGAGCTAGACGAAGGACAGTACCCCGGGGAAGAAGAATAGAGATACAGTTTCGCGCATCTGTGCGCAAGTAAAAGTGGTGTAAACTGGTATGCGAGGGCGCGGCCCTCCGCTGAAACAACATTTGCGCGAAAGAGCAAGACAAACAGTTCCTCATCGTCTCTATATAATTAACGTGGGACTTGGCGGATATTTCGCGTGACGGCCCCGAGCCAAGAGGTAAGAACCCTATACTGGGATAGGTAAATTTACGTAAATTTACCAAAGGCGCTCCATTTGCATCCCAGCTTCATATAATCTCGCGTCAGATTTTGCATTTTCGCTGATATTCGCTACCAGTTCAGCGAAATCGTTCGATCAACATTTAGCGTACGAGATTGAAATGCCTCGTCGGATGCAAAATATTTGTTACAACCTGCTTTGCAACTTTTCTTTTTTTTCGCTCGCTCTCTTTTATGCTCTTTCATTAACTGCACAAGTTCACGGGATATTTGGTATTTGTTATTTCAATGTTTATAACACAGTTAGTGAAATAAATCATAAGAACTAATTAATTCAACGTCAGAGTGTCAATGTAAAACAATTATTGTATATGCCACGTTGTGCGCGAACGCTGAATAATACTTTGCGCATAAATTGTCTATTTTTGACCGCAGTGTGTTACGCAAGAGCATATAACACGTATCATGCAAGTCAATGAACCGAGTGATATATAGGTTTGCACCGAAAGTATCAATGCACAATCGCCACACACCGAACCACCTTTCACTTACTTTCGAATTCTGGGCCAGTTCAATGCCTAGTATAAACTTTGTTTATGTTAAATCTCTTTGAGACAGGGATCCGCATATGATGATACGAAGAGATACCAAGATCAAATGCTCTAACAGCTTTGAAATACGATTTTGTTGACTTTTGATAATTATTTCGATTTGTGCTATAAACAAATGGAAATGAGAAAAAAATAAAAAACGAGCTCTGAAATGTTTGATTGGTTTTACGACCCGGGTATGGGTTTTGCAAGAGCTAGGAAGACGCACAAACAAGTCTGAGACAATAAGGGTTCTCGCATTTCGAACATGTGTCATGCTTCAGACAGATACGTGGCGTACAAGTGTACGTTTCGCGCCGATCTCAAACTGCAAATTAGGATTTGGTTTGACTAACTCGAGCTGCTGCACCCAGAAGTTGAATTACTTGAATTACACGTGTTTCTTTACTCAATGTCATTGTAATACGAATAATATTTCGATCGCGACAGCATAATTTTATGGACAATAACAATAATAACAAATTAATAACAAAAATAATGCAACTGATGGTTTATTCATTTACATTCATGAACAAAAAATTGGTTTTCAAAATGTAGTTTTGTCTGTGTTATATATTGTTTGTGAAATAATCGTTTATAAAATGTAGTCGATGCTTACCATAATTTGATTGACGCTGCATGAGAAAATGCATTATATATAAAAACTTAGCAGAAATGCTCAACGAAATGATCAATTAATTAATTACTCCCGCAGTCACACGAGTTGTATGTGCATTTTAAAATAATTACAGGTGATAATTAATTAACCCGGGGTATGAAGCTTCAATTATCGAATTACACAATACGTGAGCAACAAAAACAATCAATATAGAAGTTACATAGGGCAACAAAAAAATGAAAAAACAAAAACTAACATTCGACATCAGACAAACATCCAGATAATAATAATTCGAGCACAATCAATCGGATAAATATTTGGCGAACTATAATTCTGTTCGGATGCATCACGATATATCCTCATCTCTATATTGAACTCGGCAGATTTACACTTAATAAACCAAGCGTGCAGAGCGCGGTTCTCGCTTTGTTATTAATCACGCATTGCTAAACACTTTTATGCCAACAACTCGAATTCATGAAAATGTTTGCGTATATGCGTATATATGTATATTTTGCATATGAAAAATTTTTCTCTTTTCACCGCGACATTTGTTTTTGATTAAAACAAAAATCGGAATACTTGCTAATCGAATGATAATTCAACAAAGGGGGTACACGTCTATCTATGGAATTCACGATCGAGCAGGTAAACAGAGAAACCATAATTAAAGCCGAAAGAAAGAGTAATCATTAAGTCTGAAACAAAGTTGCAAAGTGAAGCTGCCGAAACGTATCTGCTCAAAGAGTCAAAGCTTTGCAGATAAACACACTATGTGCGTTCATCTGTCGGTACAAAGTCGTTAAATTCATTCGCAACTCTGCGATACTGATGGACTTGTTTTACTTAAAACGTGCCATTTATTTGATCCAAGTTTTTCAATTTTATACGATGAAATGAATTCACAGTTGTAATTTTAATTTCAACAACTCATTCTTATCGAAAAGTTTCTTGAAAGATGAAAAAATTTTAAATAGAAAAAGAGAGAGAGAGAGAGTAAAAATAAGAAAAAGATCAACTTGTGTACTCACAAACTTAAGTTTCTATTGAACAATGATGAACATTGTGTTAATTCAAATAAATGTACGAGTTAATGATAGTTTCGAATCAAACGGAATAGTCGATTGGGAGCCGGAGTTTGCTGCTAACGCCGACTGATCTTGATAACAAAACTCATGTTTTCTCTCGCCGAACGGGCATTTGCACAGTCCAACTTTGACAATTATTCGCGCAAATGTTGGCCTTGCAAGATTGTTTGTCCGCTTGCTCTTGCGAACTTAATTTCATTTCCATTACTTGCGGCTGAATTTCTTTCAAGACGACTCCCATTCTTAAGTCTTCTCTGGTGTCGAATTCACCTCCTTTCTTGTAAACTCCAAACTCTTATGGATTCCTCAAAGCCTAAAATTTTCACTCCTTTAGCATGCTTGAATTTGTCAAATCTATGCAACTGTCATCAAACTTTTTACTTTAACGTAATCTTTCTCCTTTAACAAAACATAATTATACACATATATATACACCCAATGATAAAACTTTTATTTGTTTGACAAATCTTTTTCTTGAATGTTATATTTTTTAAAAACCAAAGAAAGCATTTCTGAATTAAAAATTATTGTTATTTCAATTTGGTTACAAGATCTTTCGTCATTTTATCTATCTAGAACAAAGAATTCAATATGACTGTTTAAATTAAAATTATAACATTCAATAAATGTTGAACCCATTTTAGATTAATTATTTCATTGATTATTAATAATTGAAGCTATAATTAGCTTTTGAAGAAAGTATGAATGTGTGTATGTTTTTGTATGGTAGAGAGAGGGTTATCGTGCAAATTTGGAGCAAAATATGTTGTAATCTAATTTAGCTCCTAAAGCTGTATCAGCCAAAATGACACGATTTTGAGAATCCATATTTGAGCATAAACCAAATTGAACAATATACCGTTTTTTGCTGAATTATATTTGTATTAGTTTGCCTTAATGAGTAGTAGCGATTTTGGACGGTAAACAGAAAGGCATGCCTACGTGACGGGGATTGGCAGATCAAGTGGCATTTTTGCGTAAAACATATTGACAGTGTGGCGGTCAGTCGTTGTTGCGTATTTGCTTTGCGCGTGTAACCATCAACCAAAGCATTAAATTGTACGCCATCAGTCGGGAAGCGAAAGCCCTGCAAGCGTCGTTCCGCAGCGCTGCCTCTCCACGTCCCAGCAGTATATAAATGCAGCATAACTCACGAGCTTTGCGAGCGCTAAAGGATTACAATATTGCACCATCGACGAGCGACTTTAAAATCTCCCATCAGGATCGCCGCCAAATTACGCCGGTTACAACTGGCTGATAGTTTTTAGTCGCCGATTAACCTGTAATTATGGTTATCCTGTGGTTTTGGGTGCAATCTCATCACTTTAGGTCGTTTATCATCCAAATCATCTTTGTCGAACCAATATTATTCAAAAGATTCTATTTGAACAAACAAGATTGTATCGCATTTTACATTTACGATTCGCAACTTTCAAAATTACGAACAAAACATGTTCTAATGAAAGCTCAACGAGTTTCACTGACAAAACAGATACGATCGAATCGAAATAGCATTACGTTTAATAACCCGCTCGCGCACTCAACACAATTTATCTTCATAAACTGATGTTATCTGATTAGCATAGTAAAGTACGAGAACGGAATCTGACTGCAAAGCTCGTTAAAAGAATATTTGATCGATTGGCGTTGGCCGCCACGCTTTTCTCGTAGCAACGAAAATTGCAGCGATCGGTAACGCTGCCAAAACGTTGATGTTTTTATCGCGCGCTATAAAAATATTTATTATTCCAACGAGAAATCGTCCGTTTGTGAACACGTCGCAACTTGTGGGGCGCAGTTCGTCGGATGCCATATTGTTAGCGGGAACAATTTCACCCTGCAAATAAAGCACTTTTGGTGTTCTAACAGCTGCTCATAAATATGATATATAAAGCGGATTTTCCATTCATGTATTTTATTTTTATCACATTCTATGAAATAATGCATTCATTTATTTGCTAATGCAACCCATATATATATATGTATATATATATATATATATATATATATATATATATATATATATATAATAAAGCCACTGTAAAGAAGTTTGAACAAGAAATTCGACTATTTCCATTTTACAATTTTGATTCAGAAAATTGCGAATCACGTTAGCGGATGCACGAAACTTTTTTCGCCCTCGGGTTTGTTTGTTTTTGCGTCTGCCCATGAACTGGCGCGCGCGTTTACAGGAGAGGCGAATCTTTGGGAAAGTCACTCGAAAAGCGCTCTTACGCCAAGTTCCGTTTAAGCTGCTCGCGGTTTCGTCACGAGCTTCGGATTATAGTATAGCTTCTTACTCGTTGAATAATTCACGACAAAGTCAACTTTTCGCACGTGATGTCTTGCGTTCGTACATGTAACAGTTCGGTGAATAAAAAAACGTAGAGGACGAAATAAACAACTTGACATCCATCCTGCGAAACGTATTTGTCGCGATCGCTGGTATAGTTCGAGGAGAAAAATTGTCTGAAATTTTGATTGATGGGAAGAAGATCAATAACGAAAATCATAAATGTCTTTTTTTCAAGTCTATGCAATATTTCTTTTTCTTATATATCTTAATTAAGAAAAACATTTAATCAATATATACTTGAAATAATAATACGAATCTTTTCTGTTTTAGGTTCAACGCTGATGAGAATCGTCGAAGTGTACAAAGAAATTCAAGAACAAGAGATGAATATCGTAAGTTTTCTTAGATATTTACCTGATGAGAAAAAACTGTGTGTAAAGGAAAAGAGAAAACTTACAACACAGATAATCATCATTAAAACATCAGTTTGTAAGCAAACACAAAATTTGTTTGAATTTAAATGTAGATATTTGTATATATTATAATTATCGCTATTCTTGCAACGTTGTTGCAAAAAAAAAAGTTAAAAAAGTTGTTTATTAGAATGAGAATACGATAAATAAGGATTTAACTTTTTCTCTGAAGGGTTATCTCAATTGAGAATTTAAATTTGCATGAAATCATATCGACGCGAGGTAATTTATTATCCGTCTAGGTTGCTTTCTCAGGATTGAATAAATCTGCGCAGACGGAAAGACGGCACGAGAATACTGTAAAAAACGTGAGCAGCAGTTGAAGTCGTTGACGCAAAAAACGTATCCGCATGCAAACGTAACGCGCGCAAGGTCATTATAAGAAAAGCGTTTGACGCGCAAAGGTGTATATATTCTTAAACTAACCAATTAATATTCCACTCGAGGCAGTGAGGGATGCACGAAAATGCGTAACCGAAAATGCACGCGACAGATGAGCATCTTTTGAGTAGAATAATTGAAGCATGTGACAGGGCAGCCGAATTAGCCAAAACGAAAATAAGATTGACATCTAAATTTGATTATTATTCCCATCTGCTTAGCGCAATTTAAATGTCCGGTAGCTTTTAACCGTTGTGGCGATAATGACTTTAAATTATTTTGCTGCTTAAATCGTTCTCGTTTTCGTGTTCGCGCCGCATCAGACAGAGAGTTGATTCAATAAAAGGCTGAGATTACCAAGTTGGACGTTCGTTAACAATGTTTTGTTGATCTTGCCGAGCTCTTTTTGCGTTCGAATAAAAGCAGCCGCGGAATTTCATTTTGTTCGTATATCAATTTGACTGTTTGAGTTGCCACAAAATTAAGAACAACGTTTCCGCGCGGTTTTCATTTGTTTATTAATCATTTTTACCGATAAAAGTTTGAATATTTGAACAACCAATGATTTTGTTGATTTGCAAATCTGTATAATATAGCGTCTAATTCATCAAATGATACATTCAAATGTAAGGATCAAAAAACGCTCTTCCAATATATTTCCTAGACGGCACTTTCATACCTCTGATATATTGTTACGCTGGACTACTTCACCAAGATATTTCAATATGCAAAGTTCAGCTTTTTGCGTTCGACTACATTTATCACCGCGGGTTTATTTCACACTTCGCTGGTATTAGAGATTGACTGGCGAATAGCTAACCATTCGCTTATACACTTTTTTCAATCACATTTTAATCCCGCTGAATAATTTTTATTTCACTGCAAAAAAATGTTCTCCTATAAACATTTTGTTACCCAGATCATCAATAAAATGTGCATTCTATATAATAGCTCTTCGACAATAGAGAAAGACGTTTTTCGGTTCGGACATTTCTAATAAGGTATCCGTGTTCGGTGGGTTGCTCCGACCCAAGTGAGACCAATGATAAATGTATTCAAAAGAATAAACATCCGAAGAAAAACTCAAACTCTCTGTATCGCGTCTGAAGCCTCCTTCTTGCTCGCACATTTTATCTCGCTATATATTCTTATTCCCTGGATTATGGAAGTTGTTGCTTATGTTTGCTGTAGAGCATGCAAGGCAGTTGCGCAATTTCACGACCTTGCTACACACCGCAGTCTGTATACCGAGATTGAAACAAAATTTACTACCCTAAGCTTTACTAGTGCACTAATGATAACCATGCTGTCACTAACAATGTATGAAACGAAGCGGAACCGCGAGCGAAATTGAATTAAATATTGCCACGGGAAAACCTAGTGCATATATATTTTGAAATAAACTCCAATTTTTTACATTTTTCAAAATCAATTTATTAATTTATTATTATTAATTTATTAAATAAATGATTTATTAAATATTATTTATTATTATTAATTTTAGCAATTTATTTTGTAAATCAATTAAATTTTACTTCAAAATTATAAAAAAATAATAAAAAATACGTGCATCATTATTAAGAAACATTCCCGCGCGCCATTAGAATTTTATTATGCACTGTAAATGACGTAAATTTAACGAACTTTGGGATGTTTTTAAATGTTTATACAAACATATATATTCATTAAGTTGATTTTTTTAATATTTCATATTTTTTCCATTAGTCTATTTTCCTATTATTTCTATTTTTGTCATTTTTTTTCTGAGTATAAAATTTACTTATTGTATACAAAAGAAATGTTGCTTATGAAAAAAATTGAGTAATTTTTTCCTGCGGCATAGAATAAGTAAAATTTCTAGGTAAAGTTGATTTTATAATATATGCAAAACCAACAAACATAAACAAAATGTATATCTACATGATTTTTTCCCCTAATATTTATTATCGAGTGCACATTTGAGATAATTAAATACGAATTATTACTACTTGTTTTTATCTTGACCCATTAAAAAAACATAATAAAAGTGTCGATAAATATCAAGAACAATCGTGTAAACAATACATACATTTGTTAACATTTTAAACTAAAGTCTAATGAACAAGATGTCAAACGATCAATCTACTTTAAAGTACATTCAAAGAATAAACACATTTTATATAATATAATATAATACATATAATAAGTCAAATGTGTATAACTAAAATCTGTATTTTTTAAATGGCTACATAAGTAATAAATGATATGAAAGATAAATTTTTCTCTGAATGATTGCAAATCATTACAAGAGATTCTGGTGTCTAAGAATAATTGAGCACGTGAACGTGTGAACGGGACCTTTTGATTCGAGTGCAAATATAGGTTTGACACACATACACGCACACACGTGTTCCTTATTCGAGCCATTAGAGATATCGAAGATTGATTCAAGCCAGGCGTTTCCTGGATACTCGGATATTCTTTGCGAGTATTAGAGAGCATGATGGATAACTGCTGCATAATCCAAAGTCTATTTTTCTTTCGCGAAGCACGTGATTCGGGTTTGCCAGTCGAAAAGTGTGTAAGTCATATATTTATGTTAACTCCGATCATCTCCTTCTGATACGTATACGCGAAGAACTTTGTTCTCTCGTTTGAGAGATCAAATCGTTTCATCATTTCTATCAATGATGACAAAATTGAATAACAAAATTTATCCAATCTTAATTTCATCTAAATGCATTCTGAATCTTTCTCAATGAATTTATAATTCCTACAAAACGAATATACACTCGGGCTGATGAGAATTAGATTAGACGAAATTGAACTTTTAGGTTCAAAAAAATGTATCCACTGTTAATTTCATCTAAACGCATTCTGAATCTTTCTCAGTGAATATGTAATTCCTAGAAATTGAATATACACTCGGGCTGATGAGAATTAGATTAGACATGATCTGAATGTTTGATTTGAATTAATTTTATCAGTTTGTTCCTGTGAATTAAAATGGAAATGATCCAAATCAACTCGCATGCATGTGCGATATCACGCAACTGATTTAGGTGAACTGAACCAGCGACGTTCAAAAAAAAAATATGTGAAAACAAAAAGGTCCAGGTCGATATCGCGTTGGGCTATATACCCAAAGAAAAGTCCACGAGGGAAAGGTCGTTATCGAGTCATAAAGAACCTATAGGAGAGTTCGAATGAGATTCAGGAAGCAATTTACCTCTTCTGAGTTATTTAGCAGGCCATTGAACGCGAACTGGTATCGAATTATATGAGGGCATTAGTACAGTTGGATTCAAAATAATCACCATCGTTTCAAGAATTGATTATTAACGGCTGTCCACGACTTTAAAATTGATTCAAGTTAATCAAGTTTTACTAGCAGATTGAACTTGAAATGTTTTATTTAGGAAAGAATGCCGTTCCGGTGTCGAAAAAAAAATTGTAATTTCCTCCCTTGAAATAACAGCACCGAAAATAAAACAAAAGATATAACTCTCAACTGTGTTTAATTGAGCTGCGATGAATTTGGCAAAAATGTTTCTTCTGCGCCATAAAAAAGAAATCGTTCCCCTTTAATTTACCCGCTTACACAATTTGTGTAACGGAGTAGTTGAAAAGCTGGAAGGTTCTTCGACATGAAGTTGTTATTTGCATAAGAAACGTTGGGTTTTATGCTGCATTTGTTTGTGTGTATGTGTGATAGAGTGAGAGAAAGAGAGAGAGAGAGAGAGAGAGAGAGAGAGAGAGAGAGAGAGAGAGAGAGATAGAGAGAGAGAGAGAGAGAGAGAGAGAGAGAGAGAGAGAGAGAGAGAGAGAGAGAGAGAGAGAGGCGGCACTTGTAATTTCATTTTAATTCAATTACCACGGCGAAATGCCAATTACCGGCACGATTTTCTCAACGGGCAATATATAAAATCAAAGAGGAAGGGCGCGACGGCAGCCTGTTCAAATTTGCTCAGCGCAACTTGTTTGCATGACTGCGTGTCGCGAGAGAGGTCGCGAAAGCTTTTTACTCTCCGGGTTCTTTGGTCTTTCCACCGGATTGCCCAAGCAGAGACCTCGTTTCACCGTTACTTCGATTTGAATTTGAATCGAATTCTATTTCATGTGTGCAAATCTCAAAAGTCCGAGAGACTATTTTGCTTTGAGTATTGTTTTCATATGGATTTGCATTTTTCGAATTTAATCATTTAAAACTCTGTTTCACTTTTAGCCTCAGAATAGATCACCATTAATAATTGATAATGTATAATAAATCCGTATCCATATTTCTGTTAGAGATAAAAGAAAGAAAATAACAAAAAATTTTTCCATCATTATCAAAAATTGTTAGCCAAAGTACTTTATATATAGGTTTTAACATATTTTGTGCACAATTTTTGTTAGACTACAAAATATAAAACAAAAAGATAATAATTTGATATCGAAATGTCAGGTTGAATTTCATGTGAGGCATTCAAAATGGTGTTTTTGTAAGTTGGCATTGCATATTTATCATCAATTGTTATTTCGCATTATTATGTATATAAAAGTCAGCGAGTCGTGCTGAACAAATATCGGAGCGAAATTTGTATTTTGTTGAATCTGTATGTGTAATAATATAATGACGAGCTTTTATTACATAACGATGAAAACAAAGGTTATGTGTGAATAAGATTGCGTCGACATGAGTACATGCGTACTGTGAAGAATATATGCGTTGTGCTGATGGGCGAGCGTAGAATGCTCCGTGAGCGGTGATGTTTTTAGCATTCACAAGGTAACGCGAGTAACTTCTCAGTGATAAATTATTAGGGTAGAAGACGTTGCACGCCATTACAGACGTTACACCTTTATGAAGAATCCGCGGGCAGGCAAAATGAACACATTTGCATACATGAATATTTTACAAACATACGATTTCCGGGCATTTGCGAAATAATTTCGTTACTTTGGAGCGAATAAGAGCGAAGTCTGTTTACGTTGGCCGGAATTGTCATGTTTAATCAGCTTTATTTCATCGAAATTACGCGCTGCTTTTTCTGAATTTCGACAACGTAATAAGCGCACTGTCAATATTGAAGATTTTACAATGAAAATGTAACGTGCACTTTATGATCGTGAAATAATTGGATTCGCGATTGTTGTGTTTGCGATGCGATTAATGAGCGAGTGCTTTCGTTTTTTTTTTTTTCAGCTCAAAGCTTTTTACGTTGATCTACTTGTGCCTTTGGAAACGAATTTGGAAAAGGATACAAAAGTCGTTCAGGTAATGGGTAATGGCCAGTTACTCTCATTTTTAACTTGATGGTTTCTTTATAGTAAGATTCAAAATGAAAAATGTTGTTCAATTGGGATAACAAAATAAAAATGATCCTCCTTATTTTACTTGTAGAGCGAGCAGAAAAAGTTTTTACAACAACACAAGACCAGATCGGAAACATACAGCAAAGCAGTAACGTCGATGAAGAAGCAGAGAAAAAAGTCCAGGGGAACGAACAAAAGTGGTCTGGCCATGGATAAAGAGTTGAGGAATATGCAAATTCTCGAGGAGGAAAAATCAAAGTTGGACGCGTTCTGTGAACAAAGCCTTAAAAACGTGAGTTGTGCAAGTTTCGATAAGTGGAATTAATTGGGAGAAAATGAATTTGTCCGCTCAAAAGTTGAGCTCTGTTTCACATTTCATTATCGAGGGAGAGGCTATAAAGCTCGTTATCGTTGAGGATAAATTAAACGAACATCATCAAGCACGATTATAATTTGCTAAGTGCTGGGGCATCTTAACTGAAATAATTTTTGCAGGCAATGACGCAAGAACGGCGTAGATATGGGTTCGTCTTGGAACGACAGTGCTCCCTTGCCAAACATTACGCAAGTTTTCACGAAGTTGCTCTCGCTGCACTTCATCCCTCGGTGGACGAATGGCGCGAAGTTGCTGCAACCCGAGAGTACTTACCGCAGTCAGTCGAGGATATGTTTGCCTCCAGACTTCGGGTACATACATTATATCATAATTATCGTCTTAGTTACACGTGTTATATTGAATTGAATTACACGACAACTTGTGCAGTTGTGTGCAGCTAGTGATAACTGCTATTTACTGCGGTTATTAACTCACTTAACAGCCCCACACATGTTTATTATTCATTGCACAATTCATTCTAATCGACACTTTTCCAAATTCTCTTCTGTCCTCAAATGTTCTACCACCTTCATTTTTTAGACCAACATTTTCTGACAGCTTGTGTATAATTTAATGATTAGCAAATCAACTTTAATTATCTGTTTCTGTGAATAAGTTTTTTGCCTATACCTTTGAATGATGTCATTTCTACAAACAATTAAATTTAAATGATATTTCATTCTTTTGCATTTAATATCAGTTTCTCACTTAAACATTTCCTTTGGGATATTTTTGTTAAAAGACTGTGTCTAATGGCACTCGTTAATTTTACAGCAAGTATCCTTTTGGCCTGAAGACGAAGAGAACGGCGGCTCTGAACTGACAATGAGCTCACAATTGCGAAAAACACGAAGCATGGATAGCTCCTGCTTGGAATTGCGACTGGGATCAGCTGCGGCTAACGCGACGTCTACGAATTCTCAACAGAATATGCCATCGAGCGTGCCGTCGGTGCTGTCCCGAGCAAGATCTGAGGTCAATTTGCACGCGTCGTCGCTTTCTTTGGGACCTGGTAAATAAGTCCAGTTTCTTTTCTCTTTATTAAAAAGTAAATTCGCGCGTGACAGAACGTGTTAACAAAGACGACGGAAACGCCAAGTCATTTCAATCTCACGACCCATTGTTTTGGATAATAAAAAGTTTCTTCGGAGAAAAATTATCTTTTGATTTTAAACTTTCTTTTCAAATATTATACCCATTTGATGAGAGTTCCAAATTTATTTCTTCATTGTATGGTACATTAATAAGGGAAAGGATATTTTATTTTTAATTCATTGTTGGAACAAATAAATTTTTGTGGAATAGAGAAGAAATAAGCGAGAGAGAGAGAGAGAGAGAGAGAGTTTACAAAATGTTTGTCGAGCTTCGATATCCAATATCGCGTGCGCACTACAAGGCAACGAAAAAAATGTATGATTTTTCCGCTTTATTGCCCGTCTGTAGATTTACATCCACCATCAAGCTGAGTAACAGATAACATATCAAACGAGAAAAAATTGAATATATATTACCAGAATGAATGCGATGAAAGAAAGTCATAGTTTACGTGCAAAATGCTGTTGCGATGCATTTTATTTCGTCCATTTTGAATTTGAATAACGAGCTTGCACTCGGCATTTGCATGCAAGTCTAGATTAATATTTAACATGTGTGCACACATTTGCTTAAAAAGATTGACACTGAATAACGCCCGACCATTCAGTACCCACGGACACTCAATATTCACAAAATTATTGTTTGTATTAGCAATGTTCCGTCACGTTGGATATGCTCGCGCTGGTTTATAAATCAGTGTATTTTTGGGGCTTCTGCAATTGCGCCGATCCGAAAAAAATAGATAAGAATCCTGCATTTAGATTTAGGCAGTTGCGCCGAATTCAAATATAACAGTTGCGCCGGATCAAAATAAAAATTTTTCGTGAAAACCTTGTTAAAATTTTTTTATTAACAATCTTCTCATATAATATACTTTTAGTTAGTTATCTAAAATGGAACAAATTTTAAGCGGTTACTCGCACTTCAAAATTAAAAGAAAAACATAGAAAAATTTGTTTTTTATCAACTTGATTTGTACCGCGTAGAACATCTCTTTACAGAGTTATAATTTTTCTTCCGCAACTCAATGACACTACTATTAAATTTCACAGATGTTTCCTCCTGAAATTCTAGCACATTTTGAACGAAAATAAAACTGTGTGGGTATGCACAAGATTGAGTTTATCTTCGCCAAGTTGATGCTACTGCACTCCTCATTACCTGCGTAATATAATTATTGAACCTTAATCACATCAAACTGCTCTATTTGTTGATAATTAGCAAGGTGGACGACGCAGCTTTTCTTATTTTCTGATAATTGTTGTTGAACGATGACTATGTCTTTAAAGGGTTAATAGACCACTTTTTGTTTTTTCGACGGGTAAAAAATGTCATATCATAATACGATTAAAATTGGATTGCATTATTAAGTATAGTTATTATTTTAACTTTTTTTTTTAATTTTTCAATATTTTTTCGAATTGAAAATTGTTCGAACTTTCTAAAAATGACAATGTTTTCAACTAATTTTCTAGCATCATGATCGACGATTATTATGTGAATGATTGGATATATATTTATATATATACAGGGTGTTCCAAACCACCCGTACCACCAAATTATAGCAACGAGTTGCAATAAAATCGGGAAACCAAAAATTACGTATCCAATATTTTTGATAACTAAACCCAATGATATAAAAATCGACTGTTTAACCCCCCCCTCTTTAGGGGGGAGGGGGCAGCTTTGAAAACTTAAAATATCATAAAACATAATATCTGTCAAAATTTCAAGTCATTCGGTCCATTCAAAAAAAAGTTATCTCAGTTTCAATTTTGTGGATTTGAAAATTTCACCGATCCAAAAAATTGAAACTGAGATAACTTTTTTTTGCATGGACCAAATGACTTAAAATTTTGACAGATATTATGTTTTCTTACTACGATCAAAATTAAATTGCAATATGCAGTCGATTAAAGCTAGAAAAAAAATCGACTCCTAATTCTTAGCCCCTTTTTAATTTCAGTTCATCCTGTCATTACTAGGCTTACAAGACGATTTTTTTTCTGGCTTCAATTGACTGGAAATTACTATTTATTCGTGATCGTAGCAACAAAACATATTAGCTGTCAAAATTTCAAGTTATTCGGTCCATTCAAAAAAAAGTTATCTTAATTTCAATTTTCTGAATTTGATGAATTTGATGAATTTTTCAAATCCAGATATTTCAAATTGAGTGGCAATAAAGAAGTCGATTTTAAAGATTTAATTATCACTTTGAAGCAACATCATACGCGATTACAGCGCCATCTATCTATCATTTAAAAAAATTTTTCAAACAAAACTTTCTTATTTTTTTTTGTAGAACCGGAATATGCAATAAAAATTGGGGGTTTTTATTTAAGTTTGCAAAGCTGCCCCGTCCCCCCTAAAGGGGGGGGGGTTAAACAGTCGATTTTTATATCATTGGGTTTAGTTATCAAAAATATTGCATACGTATTTTTTTGTTTCCCAATTTTATTGCAACTCGTTGCTATAATTTGGTGGTACGGGTGGTTTGGAACACCCTGTATATAATATATATATATTTTACTTTTCGGCGCAATTGCATGGACGCAAAATTAGGCGCAACTGCATATACATTTTGGCGCAATGGCATATAAAATTATTAATGTCGGCGCAATTGCATATCATCCATATTTTTCTCAGTTTAATAACAAGTATATTATAAATATTAATTCAATATTTTTTTAACCATTTTATCTCACGTCTCGCAGCACATGTGAAGTAAATAAATAATAGCAGAACAAATTATTTCATACAAAATTGATCAATTGTTTCTGTTCAGTATACAACGTATATTTGACTCTCGTTATCGAAATATTTGTTAAAATTTGCACACTATAATATAAATGTAATATTTTTAAACATATTTTTATTTCTATAAATGATAAAATAGAGGACAAATAAAATCGATAAGATGACTAATAAAAGTTTGGTATCCATATAGATGTCCCGGAAACACCACCCAGGCCTCGTTCCATGGCGCCAGCCTCGCGTAACAGCGGTGGCACAACTATGAGTTCTAGCGGATGGGGTGACGCGCCTTTAGCAAGAGCTCTTTTTGCTTATCTGAGCTCGGGAGAAAACCAACTCAGCTTTTTGGAGGGAGATCTCATTGCTTTGATGGGTGAGTGCCGGTCTAGCTCTTTTCTCTTGATATAAAAATAGTGTCGCATTAAAATATTCCATTTCTCCTTTGTTCAGTTCAAAAATCAGTTGAACAAAAACAAAATGAATTCAACTTTGAATGAACGTAACAATTGTAGATTCTGCAATCACTCGAAGCAATCGATAATAATAATTTAGTCGGGATCATAAGTTCATCTAAATAATTCATTGAAACTTTAGGCGACCGGCAAAAAGGGTGGCAGTTTGGCGAGAACCTTCGTACCCAGAGCACTGGATGGTTTCCACTGGCCTACACAGAGGTCGTTTCGGATGAAACACCAGGGTATGATTTGAGATTGTATAATTGTGCTTACAAATCATTTTTGTTGAGATTAGAGTTAATTTAATTGAACAAAGCAGGTCTCCGAATGGCACGATGAATAACGGCCAAAGTTCCGACAGGGCGAATCCACCTTGCAAACCGCCTTCGAGTCGTCCGCCGATGCCCAACGGAGAGGAAGTTCCATCTGGAGCAAGCAGTAACAACGGAACCAACAACAGTAACACGCCGGTTAACGTGCCAAAAAGCAGCAGCTCTCATAGCATCACCACTCCAACTAATCGTTCCTCCAAAGGGGTATGTTTCAGACTTTTCAAATAAGTTATCATCACCAAGTAGTCTAAAAGGATATCATATTTTTTATCCGTCGAGAAATCGATTCGACGCTACTCGAGAACTGTATTTCGCAGTGAGTAGTACTCTAAATGAATTATAAGACAAGCGATTGGGGTTCGCAGATACGCTCGTCTGGTACACTGCCAACTGTGTTAGCCAGTGGTCGAAGAGTACAACCACCGGTGCCGCCTGTGCCGCCTCCGCAAGCGGTTACTTCGCTTCATAGCAGCAACGATAGTGGATTTTCCAATGAGCCTCCAGTTCAGCCGGATATTGATTACAGCGATGATGAAGCTATGAGGTAAGAATTCGATCCACTGTATAAAAGAATCAAACTAGAATTAATCAATCTGTAATTAGAGCTGCCAAGTACCCTTGTAGTGTGCTTCTATTACGAATCTTATTTAATTACTTTCATTTAAGTCATTCAAAATAATTTGTTCGCATAGAAAATTATAACGCAACGTAACAAACTTTAAAAGTACTTCAAATCTGAATCGTTTTTAATGGCTAACAGTTTATATTAGTTGTAAAAAGTTGGCATGCCCTTTGAGCTTTGTACAATTTGTCGACAATTGCTACTGATGAAAACAAAAGGACGATCCAGGATGAAAAGGGTCTCTCTCTTAATTTTTTTTTTCTTTCTTTTTTTTTTATAAGAATAATTTTGTTTCCAAATTGGAGTCATCCTCAAGCTCAAAGATCTCTACCGATGATTAAACGATCAAGTCTTGAAATCTGTGATGCATATTTCTTATGTTCTAGTTCACAAAATTTTGATTCTTTCAAAAGCAACCAACTGCCCCTAATAATAGCTGTATTTCAATTTAAATTTTTAAGCCTTGTTTCTGGATTACGTTCTTTTTCTCATTCTTGTAGATTCTGCATGCGTTACTTCGATCGATGGAATTAAATGCGACGGTGGTGGCCCCTACTTGCTCCTAATCGACCTCAAACATCCACTACCCCCCTCCCATTCAAATTACCGCTTCCTTCACACTTGGCACAGTAGCAGGTCCATATCTTCTGGTACATGATCTTTTGGCACTACAGCTCTTCGTTTATTTTGTTCTCTTCTTTATTATTTTCTTCTTTCTTCAATCACGTTCCTGTCCATGAAAACGCAGACGTCGACGCAAACCACGAGCTGAGCGCATTGCCGAAGCCGAACGTACGACCAAGCAGCCGAACCAGCAGCAGCAGCAGCAGCAGCAAAAGCAAAGCAACCGCGAGAGCAATTCAAAAGATTGGAAAAATGATTCTTGGAAGACCATTCCAAACGATGACGATAAGAGTTGGCAAGGCTACAGAACTGCGATGGACCTTTGGCCCGAGGACAACCAGAAGGGCGAGGCAAACGGACGCTATCGCAAATCCAACGACAATCAAGATGCCAGAGAGTATTCGATGGACAACTCCGAGAAGCGAAGATCCAGAAATGAATACAGGTCAACAGGCAACAGTAATAAAAGGAACAGTAGGTCAAACAACAGCGAAGAATCTTGCCGAGAAGAGTACAGAAAACGAAACGAAGAACATCGCAGGGACACGTTGTCAAAGAGAGGACAACAAGCGGAAGAATCTGAGGATGAAGAAGTTTACGATGAGACTATCTCATATTCGAGCAGATATGAGAGAAAGAAATACTACGAGAATAGCAGCGAAGAGAAGGAGGAAAAATCGTGCAGAGATTATGACGGTCAGATGAGATACGAGAATGAAAAGAGTTCGTCAAGTTCTTCGTGCTCAAATTCCGATGATGAGAGCACTATTACAATTCCAGAAACGGGTCGTAAGGTGGAGCACATCGCTCAGAAATTGGAACAGACGGCGCAAAAATATGCCAGGGAGCACAGTCCGCAAAAATTCATAGACAGAAGAGGAGAATACAAAATGGAAAGAAACCAAGAAGAGAAACAGCAACAACAGCAGTCTGCAGACTACAAGTACGAGAGAGAGAAGAACCGTTGCAGTGACCAGGAACGTTACTACGAGAAAAGTCCATCGAGACACTCTACGTTGACTTATGAACTAGAGCGGAACTCAGACAAGAACAGCAGCAGAAGCAGCAGGCGATTTGAGCGCCCTCGCCCTCCGTCGCAGGAAGCTCCTGAACGGCCCAAGGAACAGTCTCGCAACCGTGGATATTCTGACAAAGAAGAAATCTACGGAGAAACTCAATCCAAGGAGAATCGTTCAACAAATGTGGACCGGGACAGAGGATATGAGTCAAACTTTGAGACCAAGTTGGAGAGGACAAAAATTATCGAAAGACACGGCTATTCAGCAAACAAAGCCGTTCAGGACAAGAGCCGATTCAGCAGTTTCGAAATGAACGATACCAACAATAACACCCTGAATAGTGAAAGAAAACCACTTGCTCCAAGACAGACCATGAACAGTAGTGAGTTTCTCGTCCAAAATGGAAGATTCTTGGAGTTTGATTCAAAGAGTCCAAAGTTGGTGAAACGTACCAAGTCATTCTGGCGCTTCAGACGAGATTCAGAGGTGCTTGAGGGGATGGCTCTTTGGCAGCACCGATCACTCGTAGACATTCCCAAAATGATCTCGAAGGAACAGAAAAAGTCACGCGGCGATAAGGACGAGTTTGGCAAGTCAAGTTCTGAAGAAAGTCCAGAACGTCGGGAGAGGAGAAGCAGCAGCACCTCCACTCTTACAAATGAACAGCAGATCGACGAGCCAAAACCTGCGGAAAGAAGTCATGTGCCCGAGCGAAATTACTTTGAAGATTTGCCTACGCCTGCCGAGAGGCCTAAAGCCAGCGACCGTAGCGAGCGGCCTTATTTTGTAGGCAACGTCTCTCGCAAAGCAATCATTGAAAACGAACGAAAACGAAGTTTACAAGCCAAGAGAAACATGATTGTTGCAGAGTTGAAGGAAAACAATCAAGTGAAGCGCAACGAACGCAGGAGGAAAAATTATGGAGACGACGATGATGGGCTGATTCAACGTTTTACAGAAACAGAAGCTTCCGACGAGGAATCTACATACAGTTGTATTGTTGTTAAAGATCAAGTAATAAGTGAAAAAACTTTGTTACCCAGAACTAAGTTGAGAAGAGACGGAGGACGGGAGAGCAGGGAACGAGAAACCGAGTTGCCGAGGGACAAAAACACTTGCGGGCCTTGGTACGATCTCTGGGGCGTCGATTCTTCCGTCGTTAAGAAGAAGAAAAAAAATTAAACAGCCATTTACAACCATCTCAATTCAATCACGATTTCTTTACTTATCAATTGTTTTCTTTTTGAGGCCAAATTTTTTATGCGCCACGATTTATTTTCGTTCTTCCTCCCAATGCCTTAGCATACATGGGCAGATACAAACATTTATCAATGATAAACATGTTTTGCAGGGAAGGAATTTGAAATTTGGTTCAGTATAAACATTTCTAGAACCTCGTTTTTAGAAATATTTTATACGAAAAGCAACTACGAACAAAATAAATTTTATGATCAGACATAATTTAATTTTATGGAGAATACAATACGTCACTATGACGCACGAAACAGTTTCTCTCAAACCACAATTTTATTTTATTCATATTTATGTTATGTTATTCATGTCACAGACATACAGATACACCACACACACACACACACACACACACACACACACACACACACACACACACACACACACACACACACACACACACACATATATATATATATGATATATTTTTTATAATTTATCACATTTTTTGCGCTTATGCTACATTTCCTGTGAATGTAGATATAAATACATGTATAATCGCTGCTTTCGTAAATAATTGTTACGTTGTTCGACGTTTTTTTAAGCTTATCATCGCAACTTTTTTTCCAAGCTTCAACATATGAATGTGTACTTTGAAAAGTGATTCTGTAACCGCTATTACTCTCTCACAAAATTTACCACTTATGTTAAAAAAAATAAAAAATAAAAAATAAAAAAAAAAAGTATTATCCAACATTTTGGTGTTTCGAAAACTTGGAACTTGGAAACTTTATTCAACTTGAAGCAGTTATTTTTTATATTTCTTGTAAAAACCGTTCAAACATTTGTACAAACAGTTGTTGAACAAGAAGAACAGCAAAGCAAAACTCTAATTACCTCGATGCAGCCTCCGTGACTTAGGGAGTTACTCGGAAGTCATATCGGATGCAGGCTTGGCCAATAAAGTTGTTGAAGTTGGCTACTGTAAAATTCAAGAGTCATGTAACTTGATAGCCGTTGGTTTCAAGGTGCAAGTTTTCGAATTATCATTTGTCTTCGAATGCTGTGGATTGCGCAGTACAGCGAGAACATGGCAATTATGAGACACCACATGATTGTTCGTTTTATATGTTTTTACTTATGCATGTCGCATCACTTCGACTTATATTAAGCCCCGAATGAGCATTGGCGTAGGATGAGCCGGCGTAATTGCATCTTTATGCGTATATGCCCCTTTTTTTAGATGTTTATATTTTAATGATGCACACGTCACAGAAATAACGTAACAAATTTTACTATTAAAGTCGTATTCAAACCACAATTAAATATAGCTATTTCAATTTAGATTGTGATTTTAATTTAATTGCATATTTTTTTAAAATTTATTAAGGCTAGATGTATTTTTACAATTTTTATTTTAATTCCTTTTCCGAATCCTCATTATAGTACTTTTTTGATGTAAAATTGCAAATTATTATTATTATTTTCTGAAAAATTGGGTAGCAATCATTGTGCAGTAAAGTTTGATACGTTATTTTGTTTGTCGTCCACTTTCTTGCATACATTTGAATAAATTAATGATTGTGTTTGCAAAAAGAGGTTTGATAGAAAACTTTATTGATTTATACATTTTTGTCAAAATCGACATAAGGTGACAAGTCAGTGTGGCGGGGAACAGCTGATTATTAACTCGATACTCGTTTCAGGACCAATGTGTTTGCAACTGTGAAACTGCGAAAAACAAAGACCAACGACCGTTCTGCACCGGCACTGTCATGAAGCAAGACACCCGTTTAAACGATCAAAGGGTACCTTGTCGTAACCATCTGTTGTATTGTTTTTGTGCGGACTGTCGCTCAAAGAATTTTGATAAAATATCATCGAAATTACACAGAAATGACGCATGTTAAAATGAACTGGATAACAGGCCTACGAAATAACTCGTTTAAAATAAAACTACACTATCCAAATTCAGTCGATATTTGCTTTTCATATTAACATTTATTTTTAATTCAAAAGATTTTCATTCACACAATATTTGTTCAAACAATCCTGAAATTGGTTGCTTGTTTGAGATTTATTTATTTACTTTCATAATTGACTCTATGTACATTTTTACACTTTACATTATCCGTCCGAAAACCCACGATGTGGTAATCTCAAAACATTTACTGAAATTAAATTTAAAAAAACTCAAAAATATATTTTTATGCTCTATAATAGCATTTACTAATAATATATGCCAATCAAATAAATTATCACGATAAAATATTAATTTATTCATAAATAATAAATAATTTCTTATTATTTAATTTGCTTTCAATAGCAGTATTAAAAGTTATTTCATTTAAAATAGATTCAACAAAAATTGTATCATAAGCGGTAAATTTGTTTTTGCATAACCGAAAAGTATCAGCAAACTGTTAATCGAATAATGAAATAAAAACTTTTTTCCAAATATTGCGAACAGAAAAAGAAGCACTAACCGTGAAGAATTTTGTTGAAAAATGTTCTCGAAATAAAATTATGTAAATTTAAGGTTTATCCACCCACGGCTGAAAACTCTAGGGATCTGTCATTACTCGAAAGGATCATTTTACGTGCGTGCCTGGCTTTGGGGAATGCAGCAAAAGTTTTTATATTCTTCCATGGCGGAGAAAACTAACTTTCGATGAAATTTTCGTGTCAATTCCGGATGAAAAGTGTAGTAATCGAACTGTCCTTCGCCACTGCCATAAATAACATTCCGAAATATATATATATATATATATGCGCGTTCATGGTTAAAACATATTTGTTTAATTGTAGATTTTTTTCAGTTCAAATAATGAGTTTGTCACTTTTATTATCGCCAAAATGTTTTTCGTGATATAAAATGAAATTCTATACACCAATAAGCAGGACTTACTTCTTCCAATTGAAAATAAGCGTATAATCGCATAGTTATGCGCATATCTGTATTTCGCAAATAAAAAAGCAAATAAAAGAGTAAAGATAGAAATATAGTGTAATACAAACAACGTCCATTTATTTGACGAGTACAGTAAATTATCGAACAATATTTGAAAAATTTTCCATTATCTTATTAGGCCAACAGAAAACTTGAAAAAAACTAAAGATACGCATTTTTAATCGTACATTTTCAATCTATAATATTTCAATTGCATTTTTTAAATTTAAAATTATTAATTTCTTTCTTTTTTCTAATTTATATTTTTTTTCTAAATTTCATTCCAATTGTTATTTTAATTTTATTTTTTTGCGTATAATTAACGTGTCATATCGACATCGAAAACGGAGTCAAGAAAGTTTTTCACTAGTTTAAGAAGAACCCTGTAAAATAACATTTTTTGATTGATTGTTTAAAATGATAATTGATTATTAAATTGACAGTATCAAAATCAACGAAAGTCACGCCTTGATAAAGCATCAAAAATGTATCTTATAAAGATGGTCATTCAAAGAATGATCATCTTTATATATCCTCCAAAAATCTTTCAATTTCTCAAACTGGAACACATTTTGTTATCAATAATTCTCTCACGTATTCGTCTATGCTCGAACTGCCCTTTTCTGAAAACTTTATATCTTACAATATTATCACACAAAATATCATGAACACGAACTAAAAAATGAGGAACGTTTTTTACTCTTGGTTTCTACAAATGCTCATGAAATGAAAGTTCTATCCTCTTATATAGCTTTATATACAAGATCGCAAAAGAGTTTTGAAAAGCAAAGTTTTATAATATATATATATATATATATATATATATATATAGAGAGAGAGAGAGAGAGAGAGAGAGAGAGAGAGAGAGAGAGAGAGAGAGTAATATTCACTTTATGCAAGTACAATGAGAAAAGTAGAATCAGCCGAATGTGAATGTAATAAAAAAAATGTATTGCTCTGTTTTTTACGTACACTCAAGAAAATTACTTCCATTCGACAAATCGGGCGCGTGAAATCTTCAAGTCCGAGGTTCTCTATACACTTAGATTTATTCACTATTCATTGCGTTATAACTAACTTTTTCTCACTGTATAATAAGTAAATGGAAATGTTAATATATGCAACACCTAATATGAATACATGAACATATGATTATTTAGATGATAAGCTAGTTATTTTAAGTGGGACAGACGTTGAAAAATGGTATGTGATAAGAAACAATCAACTGCTTCCGCCTACCATCTTAAACGTCTCGGGTAGCTTAGGACAAATGAAAATTGTTGTCTTATAATTAACATGTATACAATCATAAACATTATATACATCGTTGTTATTAAATTCACAATTTTGTGACAACAAGCTGTTTTTCTTATTTCGATCAAAATGAATTTCCTTTTCCAATAAGAAGTCATCTAAAATTTTATCGATTCACAAAAGTGATCTATCAAAAAGAAGTTCAACATTTAAACAATTGTTATTTAAACAATTTAATTTTTATGATTAAAAAAAAAGAGAAGCTACAAAAAAATATGATAATTGTTTTGTGATTGTTATGAAGCTAAATAAACAATTGTAACACTCTTAAAACAGTGATGGATTTACATAAATGTAAGGTTTACATAAGCCTTTTGAAGTGCCAATTATAACAACACCGAATAAATTGAAAGTCATTTACTTACTTATACGAGGTATAACGATGCTCCGATCATTCGTCTTGGGAGTCGAATTTGCGGCATTGGTTGTAAACTTCTTGATAAAGTAGGGCATTACAATGCAATCTGTGTTGCTTGTAGAACGAGATTTCCAATAAAAAAGAGAGAAAGTTACGATGGAAGACGCTTTTATAAATATTTATAAAGAGCGGCGTGTAGTTTTGCTGGCTTGTTATATATCAAAAACTCTTTTTGTTCAAGTTATTCTAATGGAATAGCACAGCATCATATTATAGGTATGAGTATTGAAATATTGAATAAACGAGAGTTAGTAATGTAATACTTTAACAAGCAAAACAAAGGAAATCGATAAAATCAACTTTTCTAATATAAAATAAATAAACTTTTCTCTTCTTATACTTTACAAAAAAAAATATTCTCTCAGAGATGTGATTTGCATTATAAATGCAAGAGTTTGTGCATTTTACAGCATACCTAGACCTGGTGTACAGAATACGAATATGAATGATAAAAATGAAAAATTTTGTTTTCTTTTGTTGTTGATTCATTTTTAATTAGCCGGAAACTCCAAACCTTATCCAGTACAATAACAACATTTCTGTTCATAGCATCAAATTATTTATCAACAAGGTATATGAAGAAGAGTCATTTGTTAATTGAAAATCTGTCAATTTTTTTCATTTTTTGAATTTTTATTTCAAATATATTGTATTTTATTGTATTTCGATTAAAAAATGAATTTTTAGGAGCACTGTTTTGTGAGCAAAATTGTATTTTATTCCTTCTCTTTCAGGAATAAATCTGTGTATATGTAACAGAAAAATATAGTTGTTAATAATTAATTAATATTCTTGCTCCATAGGGTGAATTGAATGAATGAAAAATACCTATTTTGTCTATAAATGTTGTGTCTTTATTTTTGTTCTTTTAAAGCAATTGCTTTTCATGGTGTTTGAAACGAAATCGAAAATTGTACACCGTAGAAGAAAGCCGTGTGATGAACAGACACATTAATTCCTTGTCACTATTATTTACAAGAGATATTTGCTTAACCTAAATTATTTTAAAAATAAAACTTTCTAAAAGCTTTCTTGACAAGGTTTTACATACAAATTCGATCACACTCGTAATTGAAAATGTCCAAGTCTGGACCGGCCCTTCAGCATATATATATAAAAATGTTCCATAAATACACAAGATATTGAATTGATAAAGTAACTCAGAGTTAGGGTTGCTATTGCAATAATTGTCAAATTCATAATTACGAGATAAATGAGTTTTTCTTTGAATGCTCGGTGATCAGGTTTAATAGAATCTTGAATTGAGAATTCAAACAATTTTATTAATATGATCATTTTTAATTAATAAAGTACCTAAAAAATTATTCATGTAAAAGTAGGTAATGGTCTAACTGCACAACATGATTTGTTGATCTATATTTATATGTACTGTAAACATACAGATTTGAATGAATACTGGTCAGAGCATTACTGTTCAATCAAATTCTTACAAAATTCATATTATTCACAAAACTCATCAAAAAATTGCAGAACTTTTGTAAACATGCTTAGATTTTTCGTTGCAACTGAGGCATCCGACTGAGATGCGAAGTAAAAACTACATAGACTTAATGTAAAACGATTTTCAACCAAATCGTGTTCACCACAATTGTGAATGCCATTTTTTTATTTCACAACTAAACAGTTGGATTTTCGATTAAATCAAAAAGTATCTTTGTTTCATAATGTTATAATGAAGAACAAATACTTGCTGTCACTTGTGCTTGTACAATCAAAATCTAATCTAATTTAAATAACGCAAACTCGCTTCTGATCTCTCGTTCTTTCACTCGTCATTTGATTCGTAACTAAAAATAAAGATTACGAAATAAAAGGGAGAGGGGGGGGGCACCAAGTTTTCGATAAACGGAAGAAGGAAACGCAAATGTACAAGATAGCACAGAACTATGAGTATAATTGCAATGGTAATTTTTTGTTTTTACTTCAAAGAAATATGACGACGCAACATCTTGATAATGCTTGTTGACTGATGAATAAAACAACTGATGTACAGAGTAATGACAAATTGTACAGAACGTGGTTAAAAAACACGTTGGGACACGTTTACGCTCGGCCAAGCTAGACGACAGCTGCACACAATGTCAGATGTGCAATTGGATCGGTTCCGTAAAGGGAGCTCACGATTGAGCGCGCAGCATTGATAGTTGAGTCGTTGTCCGGCCAGAGAGAAGCACGGTCCCAGCTCTAGCTTCATCGAGAGAGCGAATGCGATCGTTCGTGTGTCTGCTGGGAGTCTCCAGCAGCGCGTGGATCTGTCAGTCTCTGGTGCGCAGGCAATTCGTCAAAGAACGGATGGCTCAATGCATCCTTTAAAGTTAAACGCTGTGACGGCTCGTATTCCAACATTTTCTGAATCAAATCGAACAACTGTCTGTGTTCTTCGTCATCACTCAACATGTATCGCTGAAATAACCAAATGATTTATTTAATCCATTTTCATATTTATTGTCCCTGATAGGAATAATTTGAACAACATGTGAATACGTACCAATAGTGGCTTACAATTATCACGAACATATCTTCCAGAAGACGTTTTCTCATCCCAGCTGAGCTTGCCGTGATAAAAATATTTAGTTTTAGTTTTGCGAGCCATGCGGTGTGGTATCTGGCCCAAAATGCGTTCCATCATAGCGAGATGCTCGCGGTTGTCGTGCGTTTGAAATAGAGTGATGCCAAGATAGAGTTCAAACAAGATGCAACCAATGGACCAAACGTCACAAGGTTGTGACCATCCTAATTCTGCAAAGCCACAATTCATAAATCAGAAAGATAAATCAACCGAAGCTTTGCTAAATCTCCTACTACCGCGCCACTCAAATTTACTGCTAAAAGTCTTATTACGGGTATTAAAGTGTCAACGGGGTACCAACATTTACGCATTCGTTTTAACGTGCATTATGTACTTGTTCACTTAAAATTCCTTTGATCAATTAGCTTTTTGTATGTGTATTTTCAAACAGAACATTTTGTTTTCATGATTACTCGTCTAATTATAAACGATACAAAGTTTAATCTTGAAATTAAGTTTTGAGATGATATTTTGTTTACTGAAGAGCGAATGTTGCAACCAAGTTCAAGTTTCCCTTCGATTCGTTTGAAATGGAACGCATAGTACACCTGTGGTAGCGTCATTGACGCGACATATTAATAGATAGATACCTACCTAAAATTACTTCAGGCGCTCTGTAATGCCTTGTGCTCACTATCGTACTGTGATGTTCGTTATCGAAAGTAGCACTACCAAAGTCAATCAGCCGGATATTTGTTTTCTTGACCACTCGTACCTCTTTCCTCTGAAAAACATACAATAACGTTTAGTTACATCTTGTAAATTCAACGAACATATAAGCACTGTTTTAAGTTACTGATGATTCAAATTCACAACATCTCACCTTCTTCGTCATATAAATTGTTTCGTAATCCGAATCAACAAAGAGAATGTTCTCAGGCTTCAAGTCAGTGTGCGTCAATTTGTTGTCGTGGAGAAATTTGACCGCATAGCAAAGCTGATATCCCATGTGTCTAACTTGGTCGAGCGGATAAGGCTGATAATTATTGTCTCGCTGTAACGAAAGAAATAGAACCAAATGATGGCGGATCAAAAATATTCATTGATACTGAAGGAAATGATAGTTCAGAAAGGATGAATTGTCGCAAAAGCACGCCTTTTCGACGTAATACTATTTATAAAATAACAAAAATAAAGTGCGAACGCTCGAGTATTATTTCAAGTTCACTGTTTTAGGTCGCGAGAATTTCGATTACACCCGAGAGCAAGGTGTTAAAGCTGTTGTAATAAAAACAAACAATTATTACGATGCTCAGCTTAATTATTCGAGCTATTCCGGGCTATTTATAGCGGCTTCAACATTCACTATATAAATAATTGAGTTATTTATGAAGTGGTTATAAATTTTCTTCAACGTTTGTTTTCAATGTTACATTTTTTTCAACATCTCTGATTTATCATTGAATTTTTTGGCTAAGCTAGAAAATTATAACCAATTCATACGCTGCTAATAATGCAGTCTAATTTGAATCAATTTTTGAAAACTTACCAAAAAGTCAAATACGCTCAAACCCAACATCTCGAAAGCGATACACATGTGACCATGGTAATCGAACCAGTCCAACATTTTCACACACAAGCTATAAACAAGAAAAGTTGCCAAAATCAATTTCATTTCTTTTTTCAACAGATTATCATATGATTTTTAGTTTTTTTTCTCTCTATTTTGATTGTATAAAAAATGATACTCACTGATGGCCTTCTGGATCCTTAGCAGAGATATTTTCCAAAGCATTAATCTCCAACTTGGCTGCTTCTCGATACTTTTCGACATTCTTGATTATTTTCAGCGCCATGACATGGTCCCTGCAAACACAATCAATAAATTAATAGCTAATCAAAAATTATAGTGCGTTTCCAGTTTTCGCTTAAATTGATATTTGATTTTGTAATTTTCTTCATGCAAATACGCGCAGCCAATAAAAACTAAAATAAGAAACTCGTGGGCAGCGGATGAAACCACACACCAAAAAAAAACAAATCTTGAAGCATTTCTTTTTTGTTTTCACTCGTGTTTGTTCTCACTTTTTTTCATTTAACCTTTTTTTTTTTTTTTCTTTTGAAAATTAAACCATGGTCGAGGATGCGAGCTAGACGATGAGTGCAAGGCCGTTCTATTATTGCAAAGTATATGCCAATTTATGACATGCTATTTTGGAACGTCACAATTTAAATGTGTTTTTTTATTAAATTCATTTGAACTTGATTATGAAATTGGGATGAAAATAATTGTTGATCTTCACTCACATTTGTAAGTCCTTCACCTCGACAACTTTGCCGAAAGTACCTTCGCCAAGGGTGGCCAAGATTTTATCTGCAATTTAAAACATCACATGAATGAATCGAACAAAGATTAGATCAAACGCTCAGCAAAATAACCTTTCTGAAAGATGTTTCCAATTTTTCAGAAACTTTTCTTTTCATTTATTTTGGATTTTTCACTGTGTTTGATCTAAAGGTTTGAACATGACTTTTGAGCTGATTTGAAGAGCGCATTTATGAAAAAGTAACGAAAAACTTTTTTTTATTATTATTCGAAACTTTGTCTGTAATTGAACTTGACAACAATTCATAGAAAATGGCTCACTAAAAATTCACAAGTTTTATTTTTGTGACTTTCTTGAAATTCTGTAATAAAAAATTTTATTCAAAAACAAAACAAAATAAAAATGAAATTCCATTTTGTAGAATCGAAAAAAGTATCTTAAATAACCAATCAGTTTATTCAATGACAACATAATGTATAATCTAATTGACTAAATTCATTTAAGCAAATAACATCGGGTTGTCATTGAAAAATACTGATTTTGCCATCCAAGTTATCAAAATTTTATTATCTCTCTTCTTCAAGAATATTTTAAAAATAAAATATTATTTTTTAATTGAAACTGTCATCTGAAAAGATAAGAAAGTTGTATCGATCAATTTTAATGGTTATTTTTTGTTTGTTCAATTATACAGTTCTATATACTCATAAATAATAACAGTTTATTTATGGATACACGATCTGTATGATTAGAAGGCTTATAGATGAAGTTCACAATTTGGGACATCAGATGGATTTATATGTGTGTCTAGGAAATTTATATAAACAAATAAATGTACAAACTTTTGATAATTACGAAACGTAGTTTAAAATTTCGAATTTTATAATATCTGCTTTTTTAAAGGAAAATTTGAAAAAATAAAAAAATTAGACTAAATAATTCATCCTAGACAACATAAATTGGATAAAAAAATTGTAAATAAAAGACAATGAATGGAATAGAAGAGGAAATAGAAATAAAATGGAAACTTATGAGAATGGAATGAACGAAATAAAAAAAGGGGTAAATGGGAATTGAAGGATTCGTGGAAGGATTGAAAAGTGATAGCAGGTGGAATCGAAATGTATCGATCAGGATGGCTGCAATTGAAAATCGTGTTTTTGTTGCTTAAATATGTACTACAATGATTGTATTCACGTATTCACGAACATCTATTGGCCAGGACGTCGCCAGATTGATATATAAGGTGGCCGTCTTCGTCGTCCTCAACGGAGGGCGGTCGTGGGCTCTATTCGGTTTAAATAAGCGTTCGAGCATTGTGAGCGATCCATGTTGCGACGGTGGCGCCACCAGTTTTGGTCACAGCGAGAGGGCGTTGCGGTAGTTGGTCAATTGGTCATCATCAGCAGTAGCAGCGGCCCATTATCAAACATACGTTTCAACCGTTCGTCCGTGTTTCAGACAGAGACAGAGACAGAGAGAGATTCCGTTCCAATTCCATATCCATTCCATAACAACGCAGACGGTAACCCAACAATCAGAGAGAAAGGGGAGAGGGCAAAATAGTTTGCCAAGTCAAAGAGTTGCACTTACGTTCTTTATATATTATATATTTCTATATATATATATTTTTTTTATGTTTATCATTTTTTATCAATTATATATTTCTGTCTATTTATATTGTTAATGTGTATATATATGTCAGTATATATATATATATATATATATATATATATA
>JAQQRF010001537.1:0-10911 GCA_030523145.1 Trissolcus brochymenae | reverse complement strand
ACAAACGTCGTCTCCGACGACCCATTAGCTGCTTTTAAAGTCGGCGCTGTCTTGTGTTTTACTAAGTCAGAGTTGCGTGCGTCTCAATAGAAATTTGAATTTATAAAATAATACGTATTTGTTTAATATTGAATAAAACTTAAATAGTGTATTAAATGATTTAATTTATTTGTACACAACACCCTCTTTTCTTGCTTTTTCATCCAACTCTGATTCTGGGATGTTGATAAATACTCCCGAGTTATTTGCAACCCACTTTCTAATCCTGAAACCTCCGTGTTTATGGATTGCCGAAACTTCTTCAATCAATCTTGCTGCTTCTTCAATTTTATCCGTACTCTCCAAATAATCATCCATATAATGTTTTCTCTCTATTGCTTTGACTGCTTTGGGATAAAGATGTTCAAACTCCTTGGCATTTTCATTTTTTACATATATTGCTGTACATGGTGAAGATGCTGCTTCAAAGATCAATGATTTCATTATGTACACTGAAGGTTCCTCATCTGCTTCATTTTCCTTCCAAAGAAATCGTTGTGAATCTCGGTCTTCTTCTCTAATCATTATCCTAAGGAACATATCTTGGATATCGCCAGAAAAGGCAATCAGACCCTGACGAAATCTCAATAATACACCAAACAAAGATTGCAGCATATCCGGACCACTAAGAAGCTGATTATTTAAACTCATTCCTTTTACCTCACTGGCTGCATCGAAAACAACTCTAACTCTTCCTGGTTTGTTAGGATTCGTTACACCAAAATGTGGAAGATACCAAATTTTTGATTGATCTTTCGAGTTATCTGAATCAATCTTTTCGGCGTAACCTGCTTCAACGAGTTTCTTGATCTCTTGTCGATATAACTGTTTTAGTTCTTCATTATGTTTGAATTTCTGTTCTAGGTTTCTTAATCTTTTAAGCGCAATTTCGTGGCTGGCTGGAAAGATCACCTTATCTTCTTTCCAAAGTAAGCCTGACTCCCAAACTTCTCCAACTCGTCTAGTAGTCTTTTTTAAAATTTCTTCGGCTCTCTTCTTCAACTTCGGCTTCCTTGCGTGATTGGTGATCCCTAAACTATCCAACTTGAAACTATTTTTGACCATTTCCAACATTTCTTCATCACGTTGTTCCTGATCCGACTTCTCAGATGCCCACGTTAAATTACATTGCGTTTTTGCTATCGTTCTTTGTCCTAAGTAACCATGCACTACCCACCCTAACTTCGTCAAGGAAGCCACTGGAGAACTTCTATCTTTAACTTGCAACTTTCTCGTTATAACAAGCTCCCAATTGTCCTGTCCGATTAAAAGCTTAGGAACTTCTTCAAGGAATGATATGGGCAGATCCACTAGATGTTGAAATTGATCAATTTCGTCTCCTTTGATGAAACTGGACCCTACGGTGAATCCCGGAATTGTTTTTATCCTCTTCATTTCATGGCGGTTTCCATTTAACCCTTGAATGACAGCATTCATAGTCTTGCTTTTCACAGTCGTTACTGTTCCCATCACGCCTCGGATACTTATCTCTTCAATTTTTCCAGCCAGTCCCAGTTCATTTGCCAGCTCTTCATTTATCAAGGTAACGGTGGAACCTTCATCCAATAATGCGTTGACAATTTTTGATCCTTTTGATCCGATGATTTTAACGGGTAGCACCTTTAACAGAATCTTTCCTTCAAGTGTTGCGTTAAGTGAGATTTATTCTCTGGGATCCTTACCTGAGGTTGGACGCTCTTGACCATCAAACTTCTCTGTTTCTTTATTCTCGTCACTATGAAGCAGCTTATGATGGAACGTGGTACAATCATTTTTACCGCAGGTTTTGGCTTTGCAATCTTTTCTTGAATGATTCTTTTCTAAACATAGAAAGCATCTTTTTTGGTTCATAACCCACGTCCAACGACGTTTCACCGGCATTTGTGCCAACTGTCTACAGTATCCCAGTGAATGCACATCCTTTGAACAAAATTCACACTTCCTCACGGTCATTTCCTTCTAATTAACTTGACGACCTTCAAAAGAATTGGATTCAACTGCTAAAACATCATCTGGTCTTGTCCTGAACCCTATTTTATCATTTGCTCTTTGACTTCCGGTTTGCCATTTGTCATAACCTTTTCCTGAACTAGTTGAGGATAAATACGTGCTCTGAGCCATACACGCCATTTCAGCTTCTCGGAACAGGAAATTGGACAGAGTCACAAGTACTGGCTCATCTTCATTTCTCCTATCATACAGGAAACGATGGTAATGCGGAACGAGTACAGCTGGCATCTTCTGGACAATTTGCTCTACTAATTCTGAATTGTGAAGAATTCCTTTGTGTTTTGCGGTTTGAACTGCTGCTACACAATTTCTAATTTTAGTAGCGAACGTAACTATATTACATCGCCGGTCGTCCACAGGAGGTAAGCGTTTAATTTCTTGTGCAATAGAACGTGCAATGATATTGGGATTTCCGAATCTCAGCTCCAGAACCTCCATGATTTCATTGACATGAGAAGAATTAGTCATAAGTGACATTACCGCTTCTCTAGCATCCCCTCTCAAACACTTGTATAGCCTTAAGATATTCTCTTCGTCTGAAAAGTGTCCTCCGCTCATGCTCGTCTCGAAAGCTTTCTTAAACATATTCCATTCCAAAGGGCTTCCGTAGTAAAGCATGAATTCCCGCTCAGGTAAACAATTTTTAAAACCCTTGGTCGTCGCAGATGAATCTCCGAATTTCTCAACTGCTTGTGTGAGGACTTTTGTAAGTTTATCGATGCCAGTTTCTGCGGAATCTCTTTTTGATTTTATATTACTGTAGTTCTGATTTTGGTTATTCTCTTCATCAATCCAGTTACTAATCCTACCGCTGTCTATCTGCTGCTGACCTTCATTTTCTGGATTGGGTACTTGATTGAGCCAGTCTGAAACTGCTGTCGCACTCCTAGTCACGAAAGTTCCATCATCTCCCAGTTGACTATGCAAATCCGCCATCTCAACACGACATTGCTCCTCTATTAACTCCATTTCAATTCTGGCTTGCTCTTCGACTTTTCTTTTTTGAACTTCGGCGCGTTTCCTAACCGCTTGCAGTGCCGTGTCTCGCGCTACTGTGTTAGACGACAGTAACTTGGATGTCATTCCAAGCAAATTTACCGGTGGTAAAGATAGATTGTCTCTCGTCACACCCCAGCGCCTGATTTTAGGAGATAACGAGCGACGTCTTCTCGTTACTTCCTTACGAAATTTTGGTCTTGCTCGATCAACATTGTTAATTGAAGGCTCTTGATTCAGAGATATCCGCTCAGGTGATCGATTTATTGAACGGGTACCCAGGCCAACAACTTCCTTTCTTCGTCTTACTAGGCAGAAGTGGCGGCACTAATTCAGCTTCGCGCCCTTCAGACCGAAGAATTCGCTTCTTCAACATTTTTTTTTTTTAATCCTAAAATGATGTTAGGTTAATAATTTCTCCAAAACAAAAAACAAAAAAAATATTTAATTGACACTTGCTAGTTGGCTAACCTGCCCACTCGAGAACATTGATTTCTCCACTTGCTCACAACGCACGGATCACACCAGATCCGGCTCGAAAGGACCAAATATAAACGAGCGAGAAATCAAGCCTCCAGTTCAATCAAATGCATCCTGCATCCACTACAGTGGTCCCTGGATAATTCCAGTCATAAGTAATACCTGCAATCAGACGTTGAAATTATTTTAAAGTAACTAACAATCAATTACAATTGTTTATAAAAAAATGTAGTACCTTCTGACAAGGTACTCCTCCACTTGTGAGGTCAACGCAACATTTTTCTTGGAAACTGTTTTCAGTTTGCTGTTTATTTTTAGCGGTAGATTTTGAAGAGAACGCTTATACTCCGAAATTTCATCTTGGATGGTTGATTTTACGCATTCTGAAATGATAAACATAAACGTTAAATATTGTAATACATGTAATATATTATAAAAAAAAATCATCAAAAATAAAAGATATGTTAGAAGGATGCGTTTCAGTTAGTATACACTTTGTCTACAAAAAAATAAAAATTACCCAGATAATTCCATATGCCTGGTCTTTTTCCGCCAAATTTAGATTTAGATAAAAAAAGGCTTGCTTCTAAGTAATTATTAACAGTCCAATCCCCTGAATAATAACTAATTTTGGAAGAGTGAAACAGAAACGTCAGGACAAAATCCACAAAAGTCTGAACATTAGCATGCAACTCATGCTGCTCTTCACCGATGGTTGTTAATAAATTTCTGACCTCATCGAATGATGACTGTGGCAAATAAGGCGCAATAATTGAAACATTCAGAATGAATGTATTTGGAAGTTCGTTTAAACGAAGCTCTTTCCATTTATCTACAAAAACCTGCATACAGAGAGAAAATGTTCATTGATCTGTGAATAATGAAAATTGTTATATTACATTGACAATGAATACCTGACACAAATTGTAGGGGAAGCCCCATACTTTTGCTTCTACAAAAACTTGACGGATTGCTCGCACTAAAGTCTCCCGGAATGGAGTTGTCACTTTCAAGATACGAGATCCTTGTGTTGAGTTTTCGACGAATCTTAAGATTTGGGTGTACAATTCTTCAATTACAGCTTCGTTGAGAAGTACATAGAGAGCCCCTAAGTACTGTTTAAAATAGACATGAATGAATAAACGTATTTAAAACGATGCATTGAAATAGACGCATTAATCATTAGTTTCTCTAGCATTACCAAAATTATTAAAGCGCTGTTAATACTAAGAGAATCAATTAGAAGCGTGAAAAACTATTGTCGAAAAACAATTTGTTGACGTTTTATTCCAAAACTTACGCTTAGACCTTGACGAACATATATAACTAAAACCTCGCTGGTATGAGGCAAACGAGGCGCAACCTTAGTAATTAATATTGTTTAAAAATGAAATTTATGGAAACATATATCACGATGAGAGAACTTTGTATTTTTTATATAATATTTACCGAATGTAATATTTCCATGATTAATTCATTGGCTCCGTTGAAAAATGTCAACATATCTGCAGTGCTCAAAAGAACTGCAGTTCCATCTCCAACTTAAAAATGTCCTACCAGCATGTTCTGATACAGCGGTATCTACTCTAGTACTGGAACAAATTCGTGCAAGTTTTGCGGAACAGGCGGCAGTTGTTCCAATCTTTCCTTCTCCATTGCTGGCCGGACAACGTTGTAATCCAAATATAAACCAGCTTCAGGATTCCTGAAATTCACACAAATAAAACAAATGATAGATTTTGGAATGAAAATAACTGTTTGATGAATAAATAAGAACTGAGTGAAACAGAAGAAGTAAAACGACAAAAAAATTCACCTAGCGCATATTTGTCGATGAATAGTGAAAAGTGGCAGGGCTGTTGTACCAGCCATGTTCACCATGTCGTGTACCATTTGATGGTGCTCCACCAAATATGGGGTGTGTGAGTGAGTATGACCGTCATGGCTGCTATCTGAAGCATTCAAAATTGTGATGGTGCCATTTTCATTTCGTGTTGCCATTGCACCACAGTTCTGGCTCCATCGTTCAGAGCAGCGAAAAACTCGCGGATTGCGATAATCTTCGACATAACTGAATCCTTCAGAGCAATATAATGTCCTATTATGCTCTGGACAGTGATAAAGTCCTCGATTTGGTCTTGCATTTTGAACGAGAAAACTAGACAGTGCGAAAGTACCTGTAAATCCTAAAAAATGGTTAGTTACGTGGAAAATACATTTACCAGATCCTACGCCCATCCTACGAAATGAGAAATAATGTAAATTTATTTTAAAACATAGTAAAACATGTTGAATTAGTACAACAAAGCTACACCAAATGTATATTGCATATAACGAATAAAAATAAAATAAAATTCTTAATTTATAATATGAAATTTATTCCACATAATATGTAGTTCAAGAATCTGTATTTTATAATCGTTGGACAATCATTACTTAAACATAATATCAATTTTTTTATTATAAAAAAATGTGACTGTAAATCAATGTTTTTTGTGTATCTTTATCAGTCCTTATTTGCAATAAAGTTTAAAGATTTGTTAACAAACCAAAAGTGTGTACGAAAATTTTAAAATTAGGTCAAAAATGACTAATAAATTAACAATAAATAATAGTTACAATATATAAAATTTTTTACTAACCTTACTTTCATATAATCTTCGCCACTCTACCGCCAAAAAAGAACGTAGGTTCAACGTAGAAGGCAAAGAAGCCTCTAAACCATACATCCCTCTTTTCACTTTTGTTTGTTTTCAAATTTGGTCGCGGTAAAATTTAAATCCTTTAATGTGTGCACACAGTTAACATTCACTCATTCGCGGTGCATCGGAGAATACTGTTGACTGCAATTGAAAAAATATTGTTTGTATTTATTATATTTAATTGAAGATCGTGCAACTAGATAAAGTAAACCAAAAATTAATGTGTTAACATTGTGAGATAATATATAAGTTGTTAAATAATATGTTTTTCGTATGCAACAATTTTGTCTTTTTCATTTTCTTATTTTGGATTCCATTCATTACCTCAGTTTAACAATTTGTATTACAAAACTTTAAAAAAATTTTTTTATAACGGCAAAAATACTAATTCAAATTGTTGATCAATATTTAAATGCACTTTTGAATTTATAATACTCAACAAATTGACACATTAAAACAAAATTAATATGTACTGATTACTGACGGTTCCATCTTTTTTATTTTTAATTACTATGAAATGCAAATTACTATAAACGTTTATAACTTGTTATTGCGATGTTGGCTTTCCGAAAACTTTTTTTTTGATGGAAATCGAGGTATTTGACGACATCTGTATGAGCGAAGAAGCTCCGGAAGCGACGTTCACCTAGTTCAAACTCTCATCGACTTTGTTGTTCTTCAAGTCTTCTTGTATGTATAGGAATTTGTTCAATTCATTCACTCTCGGATGAGCTACATGCTGCAAAGAAACAGAAAGTTGAAAGAAAAATTCGAATTTGACAAATAACTGAACCCCATTGAACTAATCAAATGCCGTAGTAGTGCAAATTAATTTTACCTCTTTGACATCATTAATCCATATTCTTCTATTATCATCTCCTATAATTAAATTAACACTCGTTGCTGGAACTTCTGAATATTGGTTTAGATTCCATTGGTCGAGGCAACGTGACATGTCGACAGATGCAAATATCACGAGATGCGTGGGCGACAAATCCACGTTTAACTTGATCTCCATTGCTTCCAAACGATTGCAATTCCTTGTTTTCTTTCCAGAAAACAAGTCACAGAATACTTGTTAGACATGCTAGAATAATAAATTGTAAATGCATTAAATTTAATTTGAGTTAAAAATGTTTTTCAAATTAACATTTAATTCACAGAACAATAATTACCTGAGTGAAGCAATCCATCTTCAATTCCTACAACAACATTCTTAACATTTCCATGTGGTAAAGCAAGACAAGTGGTAGTAACTGATTATTACTGTTTGGCTTGGAGTTCTGATATTTCTTAGGGTTGACACAGCATGTCCAAACTCCAGGAACACAATTTTCTATTGGACAATATGCTTTTCAGGTTGTGCGCACTTTGAGTTCCCACGAAGAAGAGACCGGGATGCTGAAAAAATAAAAAAGTAATGAAATATTACAACATTAATCAGAAAAACATTTGGAAATGAAACAAAAATCAAAAAAGCTTACAGTGTGTGCTGTCACTGACAGAGGAGTGCGCTGGATGGGAGTCTTCTTCTGACACTACATACTCCAGAGAACAATCTCACCAGAATAAGTTCCGCCTAATCATAAGTTAGGATGATATTAGACGAAGGTTGCAGGCATCACCGGAGATTGATAATAGAAATTAAACTGTGGCGTACTTTTCCTCCATTTCGTGTTCCAAATCACACAGACACCGTTGGGAGCGTTCGAAGTGTCATCATTATTGTTGTACGCTGCCGCCACCAGTTCAGGGAACTGCGGTGACCAGTCTAAGAATATGACACATCTGTTGCGATCCCAACGTTCGCAGAAGAAGAAGCGATTCAGTTGAAGACGGTGATAGGCCTTCTCATCCCTAAAAAATAAACTTATCTAAGTTAACCGAAAATAATATATAAGTTTAATCACACATGCAAATTGTAAGACCTTTTGCGATTCCTTGAAATTTCAACAAAATTCTTCACCATTCATAGTCCCAGTATAAAGCATACGAATGTTAATAGAATCTCTTACCGCGCTTTCGATAATTTGCCAACATTGGTACAATTTTCACAAAATACAATGACAATTTAAAAATATAATGATAAAATAAAATATTATTGATAAAATTTAAAAATGAATGGACATAAAACTTGAAAGTTGTTTGTACTAAGATATGAATGAATGTAAAGCTATTTGTTAACGCATATCAAGTTAATGGAATAAGTTTAAATTTTGCAGAACGGCGTTGCTAATTTGCTGCGCTATTCGGGTGATATCAACATAATTAAGACGGGTAGTATTTTGATCAGAATTGGTTGCTGGTCTGTCATATGGTCCTATTCGGCCATTTGATTTCGCATCACGTCTCGTCAGATTTTGCAGATGGTCTATATTGGATACATTAGCTGAAACGTTGAAACAATTTAATATTATACAAGAGATTTAAATTAATGTAATGACTGACATTCACAAATATTACCACTCAATCTATGGGGCTCATCCATATGTGCAGACCCGTCTTCGTCGTTGGAAGAAACAAAAGGAGCAACCCTGTAGACTTGTAATTTCACTGATCTAGTGACTTCAGTTAAAGTCTGTAAAAATAGTGGCACTGTCAACCTGTAATACATATAGTTAAAATTTAAATTAATTGAAATAATTAAAATTGTATTATATTTTTAAGATCATTGTACCAATGGGTAAACTGACCTTCCCGATATTACATCATTTTGTCGAGATAAAATGATTGAATTACGCCTTCTCATTTCCTGACTCTGAGGTCGCCGAAAAGTCACAGATCTGCTGGATCTTTGAAGATCAAGATGTTCGTCGCCGATTAGTAGTTTCAATTTATCTGTAAATCTGTAAATAAATATCAATGAAATTAATAAATTCATCAAAGTTGCATTTTATAAATAATTTACCTAATAATATCCAAATGCTGGGTCTCTGACCGCCTAATCGCGAAGTTGCTCGTTTGTTGAAAGACTCAATCGAGTTATTTGTTCGATCCGGCACACCGTACAAACTAGTCAATCGAGGATTATTTAACCAATTCAGCAGCTTTCGAGATTATTGCAGTTTGTGCTGCGCCAAACATGTGATGCGGGAGTAGGGGAATACTGCAGCAAAAATCTAAGATGGTTTCATCAAAATTCTCTAACCCACATTCCCTCCATTTTTTAATAATAGCCTACCGTGAAACGAACAATATTAAATATATATAATAACAGGAGTTCATTCATTTTTTTATATCAACCAAAAATTTACCTTAACGTAGTGGAACCAACATCCTATTACGCGAACATTCGTAAAATTTTGACGAATGGCGTTGACCATCGCCTGTTCAAAATCACTTGTAAATGTTCTTACTCGGAGATTTGGTATCCGATGCTTAATGGCTCGCATGACAGCTGAATACAACTCAGTTGTCCTAAATGACATAAGACAGTAAACAGCGCCATGAGTCTGTAAGTGAAAATTGTTTATATTTTAAACAATACAAATAAATTACAATAATAATTTTGCTTTCATTCATTCAATATACTTACAATTTGTCCGCGGCGAAAATGGATGGTAAAAAACTGGGCACTAGCCGGTAAATTTGGACATACCTGAAAAAAGAAAATCATTAAGCTGAATGACTTATTTATGAAAAAAATATAGTTCGTTAGATATGTTAATAAAATATGTTGTCATACAAATCATTTTTGTTCCAACTGTTTGTCAACAGTTTACAATGAAAATTTATTTTGTTGCAGTTAAACATTTCTTCCAAAATATACAAACATATCTAACGAACTATATTTTTGAAATTATTGGTCAACAATTAATAAATCAGAAAATAACTAATTTGTGCGAGAGAGATACGATATTTTTATGGCATATCACCTTAATGATTTTTCATTTCTGTTAATTTATTTTTACAAACCTTGAATGTTCCATCAGCAGCGAGTTCTTCACTTTCTTCCATGGCTGCTAGCAATTCATCATTGCTAAATAATATTGCTGTCGCATTTCCACTATGTACTGTGGTCATATATATGTCGCTATAGCGCGGCATATTTCCCAAAAGTTGACCCAATTCAGATAAAGTATTAGGAACTGGTGGTATTTGCTTTTTTCTTTCATTGTGCATTCGTATTCTTATATTGTCATAAGTCAGATATGACGCTGCCATTGGACTCCTAAAAACATGTTTTTAACATAAAAATTAAACATAAGTAAATGCATACATTATTTATTATATTTGCAGTTAATTTTAAAGATATATACTCACGTTAGAGAATGATTTCTGAATATATCGTGAAGTGGAGTCAATGTTGTTGCTGCATCATACAACATATTTTTTATCAAATTATGTTTCTCAAATAGAAAAGGTTCACCAACGTGCGAGTGTCCATATATCCCTCCATCACCTGAATTTTCTTCAATTACTTCTCCTCGTTCGGGTATTAGTGATGATCGCAGTGCAACGTTCCGATATACGCTTAGAACAACGAAAAATATTGAGTTTGCGAGGTTCTCGCGAGTATGTAAAATTGTTATAGCAAAACAATACTCCGTGCCCAGTTTCAATGCGCACTAGCTGGTCCATATCTAATTCTAACACATAAAGAAAATTTTACATTAAAAATATGTTTTTATTACAGTTTACGATAATCTAAATGTTCAAGTTTGTTTTTGATTTTAATTTCAAA
>JAQQRF010001536.1:0-10862 GCA_030523145.1 Trissolcus brochymenae | reverse complement strand
AGAAAGTCTTGTCCGAGCACGGACCATGGAGAGACGCCTCCATTTCTAGCACGGCGCGAGAAAGTCTTGTCCGAGCACGGACCATGGAGAGACGCCTCCCTCCATGCGGATATGTATTTTAACGTTCTTTGTGCGATGTCAATGTGTTGCCGTCCCCATTTTATGGTTTTTTCACTTGACCCTCCTCATTTCGCGGTTTATCAAGGGGTCTCACTTGAATCTCTCCTACTCCCGCAAAGACTTTGAAATGGCGAGCTTTGATCACATCCAACCATGGTTGATCAATGCCCAGAACCAGGTATGCTTTAGATTTTGAGGCCTCACCCCGGCTTATGACCACCCACTTGGATGTATCAATCCCGCCATTTTGAACTCGGATCGCCTTCAGAAGCTGCTCCGCTGTGGCGATCCCTGGTGGTTAAAATATACCCACCTTATGTAGTCTAGGGAGGTCCTCTGGTTTGACCTCCCTGATCCTTCCTCCTGGTTTCGCCTCCAGTTCCCCGGCCACACTCTTAAGCCAGGTCGTCGTTGACACAGACGAATACCATCGCCCCAGGTTTCCTAGAATTGAGGGATAACCCCAGCCTCCTCATCAAGGTCAAGCACCTTCCCGATCACGGGCACCCTGACGGCCTCGCAGACCTCGATCGGCATGTCCTACTCGGGGGGGGGGGGGGGGGGGGAAACGCAGACTGACATATCTGACACCAAGTTTATGTACTCCAGCATGCGATCCGATGGCATTGTTCGTATCGGCTTCATCGTAGAAAAAAATAAATGGTATAACAAATTTATTAGGGAATTCATCTAATACATTATACTAAAATGGACAATGGCATACATCATCTATCAAGCCATACTCTAAATGCTCCATCGAATTAAGAAAAGACCATTTCGGACACACCGTCACATTCAAAAAGAGCAATAAAAAGTTTACGAAGCGGTATTTGTGTCAATGTAACTGCAGATGGTTTTATTTGCAAACCGCGACGCGTCATTTTGTCATCCAAACGTTGATCTAGGAATATTTTTTTGGCTAAATTAGAAATGCAAGATTTTGCAGATTTTTTTTTCGATGATATTCAGTAGAGTTGTTTTCGAAAGGGTTCTTAAGGTGGTGTGAATCCGGGAGTTACTGACATTACAGATTTCTTCAATTGAAATTGATAATATGGTTGTTAATTAATTTAACGAAAAGAACGCCATTTTCTCATTCATTTTACACATTCCTAAAGATAAAAATTCTACTTTTATCATAAAACATTGACAAATAATGATTTCTACTTTTCAATGTGGAGGTTAATCGTAGAAATCATTGTTTGTTTTCATTTTTGAACCGAAAATCTTGTTGTTGTATGCTACGCATTCTCCCATTACTATTGAATTGCGCTCTTCTTCGTATTTTAAAAAACAACAATTATTCTTATTTTTATAAACAGAGTCCCTAACTCCGTGGCAGCAGACCTTACACTTCATTTTAAGGAAATTCACGATTTTTCGTAATGATTCGGATGTTTCATCTGTGGGAATAAGAGTTTCAAGCAAAAAAGCAACATTAGAAAATAATTTACCTTTATGATCTGTAATTACTTAAATATTCTTTCGATGCAAAGAACGATTGGCATACAACTTAAGTATTGTTGAAAACGAGTAGCAACCATCGATTGCCAGTAATTTTCAAAATTAAAATCCTCTGGTAAATCTTGGATATCGTCATTTGTTTCGATATTTAAACTAGAATTATAATCAGTCGCGTCTGAAAGATCAACTGTTTCACTTATCTTCGAATCAGAACTTACAATCGGAATTTCAAGGTTGACCGCATCATAAAAATCAGTTAAATTTTCCGTATCAGTATTGTTGATTATATTAGGAATCAAACTGTTTTTTACAGTCTCCGCGTCATGTTCTAAACAATGTTCTTTGGTATAATATCTTTTGAACGACGAAAATACTTGAAATCGCCTACCGCAATTCTTAAAAACGCACTCGAAATCTTTTAAATGGCAATGACTAATTGTAACATGATGAAAAAGATCAATTATCGAGCTAAAGGCAAGTGCACATTGTCAACAAGTGTGTTCCATTAAAAAAAATAAAAAATAAAATATCGTAAAAGAATTCGTAAATTATGAAAAAAAAACTTTTACCAAACAAGACAAGTTTATATCAATGCCTCACTTAATCGTAGTACAACGGCAAAAAAGGAATCTAACTTAAATTTTACTCAGTCGCACATTCAGATGAGACGTTCTGATAAATTAAGTTTTGTTTTATTTTAATAATATAACGCTTTAAAGGACAATAATATATTTATGATTTGGACATCTATTTTAAAATCACAAAATGCAATCACAAGAGCAGTCTTATTTAAAATTTTAAATCACTTTAACTGATTTTAGATTTAACTTAGATACACAGAACTAAACGCTAGGGAGCTTGCAGAGCATGGTTGTTACTTGCGTTGAAAGGTTATCTTGCATGGTGTAGATGTTGAAGAAAAAGCGTTATATAAATATCCACACGTCAAATACTTCAATGGAATATTCGATATTGATAACATAAAAACATTTGAAGCATATGTCTACCGCTTTTACAATGTTCTCCACTTCGTAAAAGTACTTGTCAATGATAAGAAAGTAAGTTGCTTGTGGGTCATCAACAGATTGTCCTTGGATTGCTATGCAGGGTTGCATTGTGTATCCAAGTCTGAATAACTTTTCTTTTCGAGCGACCAGTGATTCAAAAATTTTAGCTTTTGTCTGTAATTGAGAAAAAACAGATATCACATTAATAATCAATCGAAACGTTAATTAAAAAGAAAAGGAAAGAAATAAGATATGTTACCGATCTAGACAAAATAAATGCTCTTGACTTTCGAGATCGATGGTTTCCAAGTTTTCTTTCCTTTTTCTCTTATCACAGCGAAATGAAATAAGGCTGGTAGCAAATGAAGAATTGATGCATCGTCATAATCTGTGAAATTCAATGTTAAAACTAAGAGATCTGAAAATGTTCATACCCTCAGAAGCCAGAAAATAACAAATTTGTCTCCTGCTTTTTTCTATTGTGTGTCAATCTGTATTAACGCTAACGCAAATCTCGTATAAAAGTTTGCAAGTGGACAAAATTGTCCCTCCGGCCTTCTGGTGTTAAATAATGACACAAAACTAAGTGCATGAAGATGAAAAAAGTACCTTTAGAAATGGCTTCTTTTATAGGAGGTGCAGCTTTCGAGTTCACAATGTTTCAACCCATGTATTCAATTATGTGAACCTTAGAAGTTGGCCAACGCACTAGACACTCCGCCTGTTTCAATTTATGTAGTTGACTGAAGTCAATATTCATCTGTTAAGAAACATATAACATATTTTAACCAGTAAAATGTTTTACAGTTGTTCGTTTAAAAAACAAACAAACAAACGTACAAATTAATAAACAACTGAAAAAATTTTTACATTGTAATGATTAAATTTACAATACAATATGATAATCATACCAATGTTGGTGCTGAAGGGTGTTCGAAAAGAGGCCATTCTGAAAAGATCTCCTCTACTTTGTTCCCTACATCTTGAAGAAGAAGACGCAAACGGTTTGGTGAAGTCTCCGTCCACCTCTGACAAACTTCGGTCCAAGGTGCTGAATAGTGATCTAAGAAGTTGTTTTTATTCTTATAAACTTCTTCTGGCAAGAGAGTAACTGCAAAAAAACACGAGAGACACAGAAACAACGATTATTTTAATTTATTCTTATTATTTTGTCATTATTACACTTCTCTGTCGGGCTTGTTTTCCTTTTTTCTTCTTCGCTTTTAGAGATTTCCTGCTTAATTGATTTTCCTTTTTTCCCGTGTTTGACGTTTCTGTACAGACAAGGCAACTTTCCTGATGAACGTACTTGTTGAAATATTTTTATAATTATAACAAATCAATTGCTACAAACAGAAGACCGAAAAATTTCTAACCACCGATTCACTGTAAAAGAGTTAACAGATGATTTTGGATGCAATTTCGAAATCCATGTCCCATCTTTAATGGCCATCAACTTTGAAATAATAAGGCGAGTAATTTCGTCGCGTAAGACAAACGAAGACAAACGAAGACCAAGTGTGAAATAAATAAATAAAACTTTCCTTTTTTGTTTTAAATTGTTCATTTTCTGCAGAACCCAGAAGTTTCTTCTTTGACAAATTGTCAACTTTTTTTGTCAATACATTTTCCGACCTATCTTTCTTATCTCGTTTTTGGCTTTTTTCCTCTGAACTTTCTGAATCACATTTCTTTCTTTTCTTGCCTTTCTTCTGAGAATTATCTCGTTCTTCACTTTCGCTGTCGTAATCGTTGGTTCTCGAATCCTGACGTTGAGAGAATTCTGCTAGGATTTTAGATCTGGGTTTCGAGTCACTGACCTTGGTCACTCATTGCTTCAGAATGTTTTTTTGTTTTTGTCCTATGTCACTCTCTGCTTCTAAAGACGATGAATTTTCGTCCTCATCATCGTTAAGATCTTCCTCATTCACATTTTGATTGTCTTCAACCTTTTGAAAACGATTTTCAAATTCGCTTCCACTGACGTCAGAAGATCTATCATCTTCCAGAAGTTTGGAAGGCAAAATTGCTTGCACGATGGTTTCTTTTCTTGTTTAATGAATCTCATCCCAAAAAAAATAGAAAATAGAAAATATGAAAATATTTAAATAAATATATTTAGAAAAATAGATAGAAATATAAATGAGAAAGATAAATAGATAGAAATATAAATAAGAAAGATAAATAGAAACTTTAGAACATGTAAATAAAAGTAAGTCTAATAATTGTATGAATATGTTGTTAAAGTCTTTTTTACAGTATAAAAGTATTAATATGATTGAAACAGCTAAAAACGGATTTACATTCTCATTCTTTCAACTTACTTTTTTTCACTTATTTCCGACGATTTTTTAGAAACACATGATTTCTGTAGATTTTTGGCTTTGGGAACAAGTTTTTCTGTTGCTTCATTGCAAATAACTTAATCTCCACACGGAGTAATTAATGCCGCCACTATAGTTTTCGACAAAAACGGTAATAAAGCTTGAGTCACTTTGTATTCCCAAAAAAAAAAAAAAAAAAATCTGTGCTCACTCAGATTACTGCGAAAGTTAATAAAATAACTAACAATTGATTATGTCAAATGTTTGCTTAAAATTCAGTCTATCACACAATTTTCACCTTGTTAAAATTCACCTCAGTAAAATTCATGAATATCACACATCGACACATGATAAACATCAAATGAAAGTCATCAAACCGTTTTTGTTGTTTCAACAATGTAACATTATTTCAAGGAAATAATGAACAATAATAATCAAAAAGCAATGAAGTTTTGCATTGTTCAATTTAGGTGATTTTTATATACTGTATACAAAAAATATTAAAAAGTGTATTTTATTATATATCTGTTGAAATTGCGTCGCCGAGTTACATTTTCAAATGTAGTTTTTGACCAACAATTTCTCATTGCATTTTTAATTAAAAGTTTTGATATTATATTTTCGCAAGTTCATTTTGTTTATGCAAATTCATTATAATGTACCTCGTATGACGTAAGTCGATCAGTTCAGCTCAGTAAATAAAAGTAAAAAACAATAATAATCATTGAGCGATAAAAGTTTATCATTATCGAAATCGGATGATTTTTAAACTTTTAAAATGTAGTTTTAACTTGAGCTTGAAACGAAGTTTGAAAGCGTGCATAATCAATTCGTCGTTGAACAATTAAAACAATTTATAACTGCGTTAATTATTATAATCACTTCAAAACCAATAAAACGGATGAATTGTATTTGTATGATTTAATATATACTTTACAGCACTGGTATCACTTTTTATTTCTTTCCGTACCGTTTTATAAACTGGTATTCAAATGAATTTAATGTGAGAAATTATTCATTTCAATGAAATTTTTATATTAGAATCAAATAAAATTTATTAGAAATAAATAAAACTTTGTTTATACATTGTTTACCTTTCAAAGCTGTAATATATTCACCAAAACCGTTCTCGTCTAAAAAATTTCGTGTAAATTTGTCCATTTTTATTTTGTTTCTTGAATGTCCAAAATTTCTTTTTCGTACCATAGATGAATAAAAGCCGGAGACTAAGAATCATCGTCGGTGATATCACTTTTAGTCGGATTTCAATGTTTGTAAATCATCTACAATGTTGTTCGAACCATAAAAATGCTGACTCTGATTCGAGCATAATTTTATGCGCGTTAACGAACAATAACACTTTTGTGCTTCCGAGTGCACGATTGCGAAAAAACTGGCACGTCAATCACACGACACTTGATACCGAAATAATAAACACTCAGTGATCCTTGTTGCACTAGTGGCTCTCCTAGTCTGCTGCGCCAGGCACACTGAGGACATTCCAAGATCCAAAATCGTTTTCAGTCGGTCAGTTCCGTCGGTTCGGAAAAAAAGAAATGGGTAGAACCTCGATGGAACCGAGCAATTGAAAACGTCAAAAAATGCAAATGGCGAAGACACGGTGCTCTTGTTTTCCCACGAATTCGTTGGACAGTTTTGAGACGAAGTTTGTGTTGTTTAATTGAGTTGACTTCAAGTGAACATTGTGTATGACGTGTTTACGTCAAAAGATTTAAGATGCATATCAAGTCCATGGTGCTGGGAGGATTCAAATCCTTTGACAAACGAGTTGATATCAACGGTTTTGATGAAGAGTTAAATGCGATCACTAGTCTGAATGGCAGCGGCAAATCCAACATTATATAGCAATTAAAATTGTTGTTCTTATTTTTCGTTTATAAGTTCATTTTATTGCAAATTTCGTGTTCGTTTCTCGTCTTGTTACGTCATGAACAAAAAATAAACAACGAAAAATTGTTTTCATTTATTTTGTTTTTTATTTACATCTTTTTTTTTTTTTTATACCAATTTCCATTTTATTGTTAAAAAAAATTATTTTTTCAGATCAGAGCAACGTCACTACAAGACCTGGTGTACAAAGCTGGACAGGCTGGAATTAAAACGACTAAAGTCAACTTCCAAACTCTCAAGGAAACAGCAAAGAACAACGAACAGGCTGTTAGCGCCGAGATGTTGTGGATCCGGGTGGTTCTCTTTCTGGAGGTTCTATGGCCGAGGGTGGATCTGTTTTTGCGAAACTGAACGCAATCACGAATGTTCGAAATGAACTCAATCAGAAAAATCACGCTTTGAGAGAAATCGTTGAGAAGATCGTCAAGATCAAGGTCTACGAGTTGAAGGTCTACGAGCTTGAAAACGTTTGGAAGAAGGTGCACTAGACGACCCATCATCAGGTCAAAACTGAATTACGTTTACCGTTTAAATTCGTTTCTTACATTTTTGAAATGAAAAATCTCATTCATTTATTTATTGAAAATTTTGAATTTTCCAGGTAGAAAATCTGATCAGTTCAAATAAAGAACTGAAAGAGAAAATGGCGGAAGCTAAAGTTCGCGAGGCTGAGAATGTAAAACGGGCGAAACACCTCGAGGATCAACCCAAAAACGCATCAAGCATAAGAGAAAAACAACTTGAAGACATCTGTTGGTTTTCGATTGTCGAGACTCTGAATGTTGAAATTACCAATTTGCAAATCTCCATTAAGAGTGGCAACGAGCAGCTAGCAAAAGTGCAAGAGAAGCTGGACAACCTTAAAGAGGAGCGCGATGAGCTTTAGAGATCTCTGAACATAGCTGGGTATGTTCAACGACGTGAACGTTTTGTTCACCACGAAAGTTTATTCTTAAGTTAATTTTGATATGTAAAGGTATGTAAAAAATGAACAATAAGAATTAAAAGAGTTCTTTTAAAACAATAATAATATTTGAGTTTCCAATTTATTTCTAAAATTTAACAACTTTCTTTTAAGATAATAAATGACGATACAACTTTTAAAATAATATATTATCACAAATAATGATTTGATTGTTTTATAATTGAATGAAAATTGTTACTGGTCTATTTGTTTTTTTTTCTCTAAAGATAATAATATCTTTCATTATCATTTGCTGACGAAATTCTTTTAATTCTATAGCATCTTCCTTTCGCATTGGAAAACCTTGACAGAATTTGACAACTTTAACTTAAAAGTGACAACTTCAAAATATCAGTGTTAAGATTAGTTTACTTTATATATTATATATAATTGTATATATAAATGTATTATATACATTATATAATACATTTTCAAATAATTGAATTTCATGTTTCAAATAAACTGTTTTATTTGAAAGTATGAAATTATTTTTTGATTTACAATAATTTTACTTCAAATCAAATAATATTTTTTTAAGTAAATTGATTTATTTGATTAAAAATACAAGCCATTTTTAATTCAAATATTATATATTCAAATAAATAAATTTAATTTATTCAAATAAACTGTTTTATTTGAAATAAATTTTTCATTCATTCGATTTTATTTTAAATTAAATAATTTTTTTCTGAATAAATTTTTTTATTTAATTCAAATATATCTTTTTTCTCGGTGTGCAGATATTTGGATTTCTAACTCTCGCAGATTCTTAGGAGTAACAATTTACTGGGTAATAAGAATTTTTCAAACATTAAATTCAATACATACAACATATATCATCGTTTAAATTGAGAAATTAATCATGATCACTGTTTACAGCTTGATTCTATAACATTGGAAAGGCAGTCAGTAGCTGTTGCTTGCCGAAGATTTGCAGGAAGGCATTCCTACGACCGAATTGCCGAAATGCTTCAAAACATTTATGCATCAATAGGCCTCGATGCAGATAAAATTGTCGCAGTCAACACCGATAACGGCTCAAATTTTGTCAAAGCATTTCGAGAATTCGGAGTTACTACATACGATTCGTTTTCAAGTAAGCGGTAATCATTTATAATAGTAGTATCTGAATTATGATTTCAAGCAATATAAAACGTAAACCATATTAATGAAAATATATTCATTTAGAAGATGGATGTCGTGAAAACATGTCTTCCGATGAAGAAAATCTCCGTGGATCTGCTGGTGACTGGTCAACCGAGGACGTATACGATGACGAGTCAAAATCTGCAGAACAAGTATTTCCCGATTTACATTCACTTCCACGTCATTTCCGGTGCGCTAGCCACACGCTGAGTTTAGTGGCCTCCACAGATGCACTGAAAATCATTATGGATAATCGTCCACTGTTAACGCAGCATAAAGTGACAATTCATTTGGAAACGAAATTTGGAAACTTACCCGCTCTCCAAAGCAAAGCAAAAATCTGCTAGATAGATTGAAGGAAGCACTAAAGAGGCCCACCGTCATACGCTGGAAATCACTCTATGATGCAATGATACAGTTATTGTCGCTGAAAGAAAAAATCATTAAATTCTGCATCAAGATGAAAATGAGGAACTGTTTGAAAAGTTCGGATTTCAAGTACATGGAAGAATACTCGAAATGTCTAACACCCATTGCGGAAACGATAGACAAGCTGCAAGGAGAAAAGTCCTGTTACAACGAATACTTTCTGCCTTGTCTCGTTTCATTAAAACGCCGAACATCCAGACTCATTGCAGATGGCACATTGCAGCTGTGTGTTCCTTTCGCGACAGGCATCATTCAGTGCATCGAAAAAAGATTCGCTGATTTCTTCGAGGCAATAGAGATTAGAGAATTCGCTGCTATTGCTGCCATGGTCCATCCAAAGTTTAAATCACAATTGGTGAAATGTTTACCTGCAGACGTGCAGGAACGAATTCACGAGTTGCTAATGAACGCAGCTAGACGGCAGTTTGATCGACCTTAACGAGGAGAGAAAGTATCAATGGAAGTTAATAAATTTTTTGACTTTGGAGATGATAGTAACTCCAGTGATGTGTCGATGTTTGATACATCAGACGCTGAACTGCACGTACGAAAGTACTTGCAGTAACCATGTACTGAAAATCTTTCGGCAGTTACTATCTATCCTATTATCAAAAAATTATTTTTGTTATACAATACTCCTCTTCCATCTTCAACTCCTGTTGAGCGACTTTTTTCTTATGCGACTATAAGTGACTTACCGCGTTGCAATCGTTTAACAGACGATAATTTTGAGATTCGTGTTCTGTCAGCATCAAATGCCTCAAAGTAATGAGATTCAAAAATATTGTAATAAGAGCAATGTGAAATTTAAACCTTATATCTTTTTCGTATAAGTATAATGAAAGTATGAGTAATAATGCAAGTATGAGTACACTGAGAAAATGATATCGTACGATCTGCATCGTATATTTTCTCACATTTTAATGAAAACAATGGAAATCGTAAATTCTAAGATATTTTTGCAGTTTGATATAAATAAACACTATAAAATCATATCGTAATTCTGAAATTGGTATAATTTTGTTCCAGGAATTCTATTGAAGTGTCAATAAAATAAGAAAAAAAAATTCAAATATATCATATATGTCTTTGCATCAGTCTTACAACTCAGAAAAATAAAGTTTGCAACTGATTCTGTTACTTCACGTGTTAATCCATATTTGAAAAGTTGGTGACGCAGTGTTCATCTTATCAAAACAGGTGATAGATATAAAGTTGTCCGGTGGTAAGGTTTTTATTCGCTTTCCCAATTGACAATGTTTGAATTCAATGGGAAATGGCAAATGTTTGAAATTTAAAAAAAATTTAAATTTAGATTTAAGTTTTATATAGTTCATAGATTTTACTTTTGTTTGTAAAATTCATCTTATTTCTGTCATAAATTTGATATAAGAATTTCTTAGAATACTCTTAGTCAATTCAATTGCTGAATTATTCTTGTTAGTAATATTACTAATGCTGTCCAAATAAAATCAAACTCTTAAACAGTTTAAACTT